>VZSE01007177.1:1701115-1999667 GCA_013398275.1 Promerops cafer | reverse complement strand
TGAGAATTGATTATCTGAGTGGTGGTAACTTGATAAGGTTTCCAAGGTTTTGTCTCACTGTTGTTTGGTGGAAATTGGGTGGGAGGAGGAGGAAAGTTTGGAAGGTTTTCCTTCTGTTTCCCGTGTGTTTCTGTTATTTTAGTGCAGATTAATAAAGTTTTTCCCTCTCTTTCTAACTTGAGCCTGCTCTGCTCTGTTCCTGGTCACATCTCACAGCAGTTAGTTGAGGAAAATATATTTTCATGGGGGCACTGGCATTTGGCCAGCATCAAACCATAACACTAGGCTAATTGAAAAGGCCAGAAACAACATTCAAAGTTAACTGCTTTGTTTGCAGACTGCACCACCTTTCTTTAAAGACTCTTAGAGACTGATTTAAGTCAATAAAAACTTCTTTAAGCACAACCATAAAGTCAGAATTTTTAAACCCATAAGTGATCATATCACCTTACACAGCAGAAATGTCACATAATTTTATCTTAATAATTATATTCTTACTAAAATTGAACCTTAATCCACGTGAAGTGTAAGATTTAATTTTTTACTCTAAATTGTTGCACCTCAATTATCAGTTTTAAATTACAAGTAGAATGGCTGTAAAGCTGCACAGGCTTTAGCTGAAGTACAAAGACTTCCCACATTAAAAAGTACCTGCATCCATGTAGAGGAATAAAAAACCTTAAAATAAATTTTTCACATAATGACGTGGAAACCATGCCTTTATATTCAGGCTCAGAAGAGACACATGCAATCCATTAGCTTAATTTCTATTATATGCTGTCAAGGAAAGCACCTATCCCTGTAACCACCTGGAAACAATTTTCCATGTAAATCTAGTCAAGAGTCAATTTAGGAACAGAACACCATATGATGGACAGCCCAGACTAAACAAGAGGTTTTAAGGGAGCCAGCAGTTGACTTCAGGGAGAACAGTGGAGAAAGCTGTTTTTTTTCCCAGACTGGAAGAACTACCCAGCAGTTTTTTAACTCCCAGCTACATTTGTAGCTGTGAAAACTATTTTAACAATGGTGATCAAATCTTACATTTCAGTATGTAAAATTATTATTTAATGTTCAGAAATAATTCAATCATTCTAATAATACTTGTGGACTAAAGGAATGTGTTGCAGGACTTGACAGTATTTCTTCTCTATAATTTCAAATAATCTATTTTTTAAATTATCTTTTATTTTAATGAGATAATTTAGATTTGCTTAGGAAAGTAAAGTGTACGATCCTCTGCATTTTCAGCATATCTGAAATCCTGTGGCTTCATAACTATCTCCAAATTTTTGAACTTACATGCAGCAGCTAAACACTCTGAGATTCCTCAGTTTAGTTCTATTAATTTCTTTGTTTAGTATTACAGAAAGATTTTGATGAATATCTTAATACTAGAGGAATTTGATAATTTAGAAATATAATGGCAATCAGTGATGCCTTTGCCGCCTGCCCCCTTTTTTTTTTGCCCTTCTTTCTTTTCTTTTCTTTCATATCGTATTCTCTCCAAAGTTAATCTATGGATAATAAAAAGTGAAAGAAATGTTTCTGCAAAGACACTAGATTTTTATGAGAAAAAGAATGCATGGGGATATGAATTAAAATAACTTTAAAAACAAATTTTATCAGTTTGACTTGGATGGCACTCACAATAGCAGTTACTCCATATTGTTTCCTTAAAGAAAAAGAAAAAACAAATAAATAATGCATTTTATAATTCCTACAAATCTTCCTGTAACTACAAGATAGGGATTAAAGAGAAAAAGGGAAAAAGAAACTCAGTGCTGCTGTGTTTGAAGTTTGCTTAAAGGCTTTAAAAGTTATATTTATCTATATCTCTCTGTATAGATATAGGTAATAGTTTCCTTATATTTAAAACATTATATTAACATTATTATTATATAGCATGCAAAATTGGAGTAGAGAGAGCTGTTGCAGTTTGCATGGAGTAGATGATGAACTTGTGGCTAACAGAAGCAATGTGCTTCCTAATTAGGTATTACAAAGAGGTATTATGGTAATGCTCTATCTATGACTTGACCTTCACTTGGCAATAAAGTGATGATAAGAATTTAACAATCAGAGGCAGTGCATTCCATATCAGCACTAAAGGGAAAAGCCACATAGGAAGAAATGGCAGAAATAAGACATTAAACCCAACTTAGCTCTCTAATGTGGAAGATTTTTTTTTCTGTGGTTCCTAATTTTCAGGGTCTCAAAAGGTCTCAGATTTAGCCTTTATACTTGCATGAGACTTGCATGGGTCAGCGTTCCAAAACCTGCATAATAAAAAATTGCTTTTTTTGTCTATTACATGGCAAGAAAAAACTACTGTGCTACAAGAAGTCAAATAGAAGTTTAAATAAACATACACATTCAAATGTAAATGCACAGCCACAAATATATCCTTTTATGTAAGCATGGTTACATACTATATAATATACACTTATACTCCACATGTAATTATGTAATATACATGTATACCTTTATATATATCTGTGTGTGTATGTGTGTGTGTGTATACAATCACACACAGAGTCTGAAACAAGGCTAATAAATGCTTACACACAGGTCATCATAAAAGGAGGAGTTCAAGGACTTATTCAGTTTTATTTTATTGACAAAACCTGTTTTTGCTCCACTAATGCCTCAGACAAGCACAACTACACCGCTATTAGCTCTGCTTGTAAGAAAAGCTATGAAAGCTGTCTACTTTGAGGGAAAAAAAGGCTTTAAAACTCTGTCCATCTTCAAACTCTCTTATTCAGCTACAAATTTTCAGAGAAGACTTCAAAGAACACCTTGGTGATTACAAGCTTCAGTAACAAATTATGAGAATGTATAGCTGAAGGACACTTCACCACAATAAATACAGAAAAAGTCAGCATGACTCCAGCAAAAGGTTATCCTGCCCTGTCAAAATTTCAGACTTCTTTGCACTGAGCTAAGGGTGGTCTAGCTGATAAAGTCCACTTGGACTTCCATGATGTTTTTGAGGAATTTAGTAAGCCACAGCCTAAGGCGAAAAACCTGACACGTATAAATATGCTGCAACTGAAATACATCCTATTGAGGGCAAAATAAAAACCTTATTTCTTACAGGAGATTGCCAGTGAAGTTTTGCCATAGTGTGTCCTAGAACCTATATCATTCCATATATTAAAAAATAACCTGAAAATGCATGATGACATTAGTTTACAGATGATAAAATCAATGGTTAGCCATGAAGAATCCCAGAAGAATCTGTAAGAGGAGTTGGCAATACTTGGGCCAATGAACCATCACCCATCTGCTGCAGCAAAAGTCTGAAAACCAGTGCTATATATAGTTGAAAAACATATTTTTAAAAAGTGTCTATGAAAAACTTATCATTTCTTCTCCTGTAACAGTACTCTCCTAGAAGTAAATGTAAATGCTCTTTTCACTGAGGTGGCAGTTGGAGAATGGCCCTTTTTTCAAATGAATGGGTGGTTTTTCTTCATCAGGATTTTGCCCCATCTGATTCTCCATGTATAAAACCAAGAAAAATACTAGAAGTGATGGTTGCTTAAGTTTATAGTAATTTAGATACTAAATTATTAGTATCTAAATGTAAGTCAATAATACAACTCGGCTGAAAAACAAAGATTTCTCATATCCATTAGATTAAGACCTGATGGCAGCTTATGATTATATTTAGGGTTTCCACTTTGGTGGCACTCAATCTGCATCCTATTTTTGTAAATCTGACTGTACAATGACTCAATGTCTGCACATGTCAGAGTGTCCATAATATGTCCACAGTATTTGTCAATATGTCCGTAATAACTGAACAACTCTGGGAAATCCTGTATCGACTGAATAAAATCCCTATGCTCAGCTTCAAATAGTTTCTTGTACATCTTCCTTTACTGATGTGACTGTGTTTACAAGAAAATATATTGTCGCTTTTGTTTCATAAGCAGCAGCTGGAGTTGGAAATGGAAGATTTTGTGAAGCCTATCAATAAAGGAAACAGTTGTTGTAAGCATATATAATTACACTGAATTTCATCTGTTAATGGAAATTAAACTAATTTGTTAGAGGCAACCAAGAAAAATGCAGAAAAATTAACTCAGTAATAAGTTCATTTTATTAAAAAAAATTGGTACACATCTTTGAGATACAAGCAAGCACATGCTGACTGAGTAATATAAGCTCTGAAAAGATGAAAATCAAGTTAAGCTTTACAGGTAAAGCATTTGATGTAACTGTCAAAATTTTGTAAATAAAAATTGCATAAAAAAGGCAAAACTAGGTCTTTTACAAGACAAAATCATGCCTTTGGAGCCTAATAAACAGAAAATGACTCGGTATTAATTAAAGAGAATGATACCGAAGTTCCAGATTAAAATCCAGCTACTGCAAACCTGTTATGTGTGTTGGCAGCATTTTTTAGGACAGCAGTAATTTAGAAGATGAAAAGGATGTTATAATAAGGAAATTAAGTCACAGTCTATCTCCAGGGACTCACTGCCACCATCAGAAAAGTGAGAGTTATGGATTGGATTTGTAAGACACAGACATGCTCCGTATAGATCATAAAACTAATTCTGAATTGCACAGAAAAAAAGACAATGAAACTCACTGCTTTCATCTCATGGGGAACTAAGTAGACAGAAATAGCATCTTTAAGGTATAAAACATGCTTAATCTGCCCAAACCAATGGACCTGAAGAAGAAAGTAGGAGCAAGAGAAGAAAAAAAAAGCCACTGATAAGCAACCTATATTATCACATATGTCTATGTAGTTTCTGCTTTACATCATCGCTTGAAATGAATGAGCTGTTTGACAAATTTTGAAAGAGCAAGGAGAGTAGAAAAATATGGAGATTGTTAACAGTTAAAATATGTTTTCATTTCCACTCTTTCTAAACTACCATAACATCACCATTTGTAAAAACCAGCCAATAGCTTCTTCTCTGGCACATAATAAATGTGAGTTGGCTGGATTATCTTCTGCCTGAAATTATGCAGATACAAAATAAAGTCTACAGCATCATCTTCAGAGGAAAAAAAAAGGTCATCAGAAAGATGTGCACTTCCCTGCCTTAGTCTAGGTTAAAGAACCTGTATTGTACATTAGAGTCTTAGAACTGTCTTTTAAGTTTATGATTCCTTAACATGCATACTAATATTACAAACTTTAACACACTACTTTTAAACAGTGCAGTATAGCATTAAAGAGGCAAAATAAGGTCTTGCAGGCTATCATTATGATAAAACCCAATTAAATTAATCAGAATCAAAAAAAAGAAGGCACTTTGCCCTATTCGTAATTTGGAAAGTGAAAAGCCCACTGGGATACACATTTTTCATAATTTCAGATCACGCTTGACCTCACCTCTTTTGTTTAACCAAGCCTATTAATCAAATACATCCCAGAGGTGACTAATGATCTTCCAGAATTCTAATAGAAGCAGAAAGTCAAGGACAGAACAAATTGATCCACATCACCCACCTTATTAAGTTTACAATGCTGACAATGCTTCCCCCGTTATACTCAGATTGGTAGCCCATACGGTTATTTTAGGATTACTTCTTAAGATTAAAACAGTTTGACACAGTACCTCTCAAAGGACCAGATCACAGATTTTTGTCTCAGTGCAATACATCCTTTAAAATCTATGTTGGAGATTCTTTCGTTCAGAAACAAAGGAGCAGCTAAAGTTACTTTTATAAACTTCCCTGAAACATATTAGCAGCCTTCCATTGAACGACCACTGCAGACTATCATCTCAACGTTTCTTTTTAGAAATAGTGTACATCAACTTTTCCACATACTTTTGTTCAAATAAATGAAGGCAAAAGGAAGTTTACATCACATTCAGTTCTCATTCTTTTAAAGCTTAAGCGGAATTTTTTGCTCCTTAGATCAATATGTTGACAAGACATGCAAAAAAAAAAAAAAAAAAAANAAAAAAAAAAAAAAAAAAGAAAGCCAAAGAGGACACAGTAATAAACAGCATTTCTGTTCTTCATGAGCCTCACAAAACAGCAGATAGATTTTTCCAAAAAGACAAAAAATTGGAAATAATGTTTTGCATATGGGAATGCTTACTCATATGGGAATGGGGTTTACCCAATGTTTTGCAGATCTCTGATCAAGAAGATTAGAACATAATTTGTTGACACAGATGGGTCAAACCAAACCTACCAATTTCCACCCAACACAAACAGTGATAGGAGATGGAAGTTCCACCTTGGGGCATCAGTGCTTAAAGAATATACTGCCATCTTACAGAAGAAATTTGAAGAAGGAAGAGGAAAGCATTGCCCTTCTGCATCAAGGGATGAATGCCATGATATCACAGAGACTACTTAGAGAGTTAAACTGTCCCCTTAATCACCACACATACTGCATTTTCCCTCTTAAAAAAAAAAAAAAGGTATATATTCAAGACAAAGACAGCATTTGGAGCAGAAATACGAGGTGATTCTGCTATTAGAATATATAGAGAGTATTTCTTTTACCACTGAACAACACATTGGTCATACATACAGCACAATTTTCTGATTCAGGAATCTATGTGCATATCCGCTGTTAAGAATTGTGTCATGTATGGCAGAAAGATGATGCCATGAATGTTGAAAAATGAAAGACTCAATTCAATAGGTGCGGAAAACCCGTTGTGGTGAAAGATGCATCATTATTCATGTTTTAGATAGCAAGCAGAAGAATGGAAAAGCAATAAAACAGAGACCTCTAACATGTTGCGATTTTTCACGAAAGAAAAAGAAAAATAAGAACAATTAGAGATTTACTGCATACTTTACTGGTTGTGTATAGAAAAGTTATTAACAGAGGACAGAAAACTACAAAGAGTACATAAAAAAGGAGTGAGAATAATATTGCGTCACGAAAATTACTTTCAAATTATTTATTTCCAAATTATGCCTTCATTTAAATTGAAGATATGAAAAGTGGTATGAAAGAACACCTTAAGAAACCTAAGACTGCACCAAAGCTTAAAGAAAAGTGAGAGATGATCTTTGTTCAGAGCCCCATTAGTCAAAAGCTTCTGATGTCTGGGAATGAATTTCCTTCCTAGCTCCCCATTGCTCCTGGGAAGGGCCTTAATGCCTATATATATATAGCACATAATCCCATACTGGAGGTGAAAGAGACTGCTTTGCTAAACACTCTAAGAGAATAGTCATAGTTCTATTCCCTGGCCTCCCTCTGATAAAATCAGAATTGAAACTAGAGCATCAGAGGATGTTCTTACTTACCTTTCAAAAATAAACTGAAACATATTAAAACTCTGTCTACAAAATAGCTTAATTCTTTACCACATCATGGATACCTCTTTCAAATAGAAAAGCTCTTTTAAAAATGGTCTAGTAAAATCATTGGTTTGGTATTGAAATTCAGAAGCACTATATGACCAGAAAGTCTGAAAGCTGTTGATCACCACACAAGAGGTGTGGCAAGAGGTAGTGGACCTGAATTACTTTTAATTTTACTGAAAGAAAAAATAAAATTATAATTCTTCTAATCAGACATCAGATGTCTGAAAAGTGTTATGACAGAGAAAAAGAATTGTTGAAATTATACATAAAACTTTATCAAATAATCCATTATAGCTGACTATGATTTGAAAAATCATTTTGCTTATCTTGAAGATGAGTTGATTTGAGACAGCCAACATGGCTTCACCAAGGGCAAGTCCTGCCTGACCAGCTCAGTGGCCTGGGTTGGTGTAACTCCATCAGTGGACAAGGCAAGGGCTCATAGATGTCACTGATATTAACTTCTGTAAAGACATGGTTACCCCTCCTGCCATCATTCTCTCTAAATCTGAGAGAGAAGAATTTGATGGGTGGGCTGTTAGGTGGATAAGGAATTAGTTGGACAGTTGCATCCAGAGAGCAGTGGTCAACAGTGCAGAGTCACGATGGACCCTAGTGACAAGCGATGTCTCTCTTGGTCCAGACTGGGACCAGTGTTATAGTATCTTCATTAATGACATTAATGAAGGGCTCAAGTTTCACTTTTTTTGCCATAGAACTGGCTACTTATTGAAACTTTGTTGCCTTTTGTTCTCCAGTTTTTCCCCACAATGATTAGCTATTTGGAGTCACCATCTTTGGAGATATTTCAAAGCTGTCGGACAGTCTTGGGCAATTTACTCTAGTTGTGCCAGCCTCATTTTGAACAAGATGACCTCCACCATTCTCTGAGTCTGTGATGGCTTTGCAGAGAACCAGGTTGCAAATGTAAGCTGATCCAGAGCAGGACCATTTCATGATGTGAGCCAAACCACGGTGAAGTGGGATGACAGGGAGATTTTCTTTAAAAGTGGATATCTGCTTCAATTTAAACAGTATTGAAGAGGCCTCCACAGCACAAAAATGTAGAAAAAGAGTTGATATTTGGTGAGTCATGGCTCATATTTTTCTGAAGTGATTTGCTGATGAGTATGGCATTTTGCATTACTCTCCAAACTGCAAAATTTTCTATCTGCATTTAACAGAAAGGTTTGTAGACTAAATATAGCAGTAAAATTTATAAAGCCAGGGTAGATAAAACTAACCACTGTGATCTGAAAAAATTTAATACTGAGTCAAAGTTAGATTTCACTACACTTCATGAGTGTGTTCACCATGCTTATAACAGGGCTAGGGTGCTTGCTTATCTCAGGACACTGTAAAGAAGAACATAAAGATGACTAGATAATGATCCAGGCAAAGAGCTCTAAACAGAACTGTATTTTACCTTCTTAGAGAAAATGACTTAGCTATCAAGTTATGTATAGGATAATCCACCCGTAGAACCAATCACTATGCAAGCAATATTAATCTGCCCTAAAATGGTCCAAGTGGACCTGGCTGAAAATCACTGTGAAAGGCAGTGGGGCCCAGCAAGGTCCCACTGGTTTGTGTTGTGCAACAGCACAGGGAAGTCTATGTGAGCACTCTGGGCTGGTCTGTAACACTTCTGTTAGTAACTAAGTTACTGTCACAGTCTGAAGTAAAATTCTACCCACTAAAGGTTTTATTAGGCTTAACAACTTCAACAGATATTGAATGCATTGACTGGAAAGTGCTATATGCCTCTGCTATCAGTACAATAAGTAAAAATCAATGCGGCATCCAACTCAGAGCTGATCAAATTAAGGTGTACAAATAATCAAATCATTACACATTACAGCAATTATTCCTATGCCAAGTAAGCTACTAAGTGGAAACTTGCAAACTAAGTGAAATCCATTAAAAAATATTTTCCATAATTTAATAATAAAGCAACATCTGGTTCTGCCAACATGATAATACAATTCTTTTTATATTATTCAAAGCACAGGTAACCCGTATTTAATGATGACTGCCCAGCAGTCCTGAGCTGTTAGTTATTCCTGAAGTATTCCTCCAGAGAGTAATGAAATCCAGCATGATTAATGATTTAAATTAACCCAAGTATACTGATAACAAGTATTTTAATTTTTGAGAAAATGATGTCAGAAGCTATGCTGTGGTAATTTGCTATAATGCAGTTTTTAGAATTGAATGAAAAGTAATCAAGTAAAGACACCTGAATAGGAATGTGTACAGAACTAAAGTAGTGCCATCCCTAATTAACGTCCCCTGGTAGCAGATCTATTAGTTTAGTAACTGGGATTCAGGAGGATGCAAATTAATAGGACTCTGGAAGCAATAACTACAACTGGCAATATTTATATGACTAGTGTTTTCATTTATATTACTGAACAACAAAGATGCATTAGCAATTCCATTTGGAATCTTTACTAAAGCCTACATCAAAACCATCAAGCAAATTATGGCACATGCCATCAGTGAAAGTTCACTAAATAATACGAAAGTAACATGAAGAGTTTACATGTCCTCATCAGAACATCACAGGCTGTCTGCAGAAAATATTCTAACCTGCAAATAATGATCACCTTTCCACTACTAAGCAGCACACCCAGCCCTTACAGCCTGCCCTGGCTTTCAGCCTCCACAATCTCCATGAAACCTAGCTGAAGTTAACCACATGAATTTTTTCCTGATACTGTTTTTATTAACTGTCACATATTTTTATGGTCTTTACATATACATGCATGAAAAGAAAACAACCTTCTTCCTACATCACTTTACTTGTGTATCCTTACATTGTGGGGTTTTTGGAGGGGGTTTGGATGTAAAAAGTAAAATTTGCCTGACCTGAATGCTTGGGGGCTTTGTTATGTTACGTTCACTTACAGAGGTGGAGCAATTATTCATTACAAAAACCCCATTCAAATCCACTGGAATGCATTGAAAAAGTCCACTGCTCCAATAGCTATGTAATAAAGTCATAGATTTTTCTTCCCAATGGGCTAAATTATATATCATGTTGTAATAGGGTGACATTTTGGTGTTCAAAGCACACAGAAGACTCCTGAACTCACAAATGCTCTTCTTCTTGTGAGATCAAATGATCCCTTTATCCTCCATCATGTTTTCTCAGCAGTAGAATTTAATGCTGTTAACCCTAAACAAAGGGTTTACAAAGCAAAAGAGGAACAAACTAGGAAGTTGATCTGAGAAATCTCAATTGTAAATGAAACAACTGTCAAAAGTGAAGGGAAATCATACAAATTCTCTCTAAAAGTAGGGGAAGAATTATGCAAGTTTTTTGTTCAGATATAGAAAAAATTATATGAGGCCATGTCTGTAATTCCCAAATGTAGATACATTCTCACTCACTCTGTCGCAGCAATAACAACTTTGTGAAACAACTGATAAAGGTACCTTTTATTTTACCAGGAAAAATTTAGGCACACAGTGTTTTCTCCTTCCTTCTCCAGCTTCAGTGTGTGCATTAATACGCTATTTGAAGCCCTAAGAAGAATCTCTCTTTAGTACTTGTGATTTTGTAAAGTGTATCATTGCAGAGAAACACTACCAATCATGATTGTGCATGCCCAACACATTCAGAATTCTGAATGAGCTATGCCCTTCCATAATCAACTATGGGGCTCACATGTAATAAGTACTCACACTGTACTGCTCAAGTCTTACTGCTTAGCAACCACATCTTGTGGGCAAACAGGTCAACGTGGACACGTCATTACAGATGACAACAGTTCAAAATTGTCTGTAAAAATATGATGATGATGCTTGCAATGAAAATCTATTAAGCAGTATCAGTATTAGCCTCATTTCAGTAATTTCTTACATGGTTATTGTTATTGCTAGGAGGATCACACATCATATCTATATATGACCAACTCAGATGTTTGCTCTTCTAACTAAAACACTTAACTGTATAGAAATAATACAATAGAAAATGTTCATTAAATGTAATAAAATGCTCATGATATCACATTTTTCTTGCATCACAAAGTTTAACCACAATTACAAAATCCAAATCCAACATTGTATGTAGTGAGCAGGTTTAGCTCTAAGTATGTGAGACCATTTAATTCCCCTCTCAATTGCTGGATGGGAAGGAGTCTAAGCTCCTGACAATGAAACCTCTAAAATCACTGCTATGGTGCTGTATTTTAGTACTGAATTGCAAGAGGTCACTACCAGTCACTACCAGCCTCTACCCGATACCACAGGAAAGGAAAAAGAGTGAAATAATTTTCATGACTCTCATGAAAGAGTAAAGCTTTCTAAAAAATAAATCCATACTTTAGAAAGGTTAAAGTATCATTCAACTTCTTAGTTCTGCCTTAACTTGTGTTTCTGACCTAGAGGTGGAGGCTTCTTCTGAGAACTCAACAGCTGCTCAGTCACAAACTGTCCTGCTCATTCTAACCTCTGCTCTCCCTGCACATTAAAGAATTGCTTGGTCTCAGCAAGACTTGTCCAATTTTTGCTACGCATATCACACATCAATGCATTAAATACCACTTATGATTTTAGAATTCGTAGAAGTTATCACATCTCATTGTGAGAATATGACTGAATTCTCCCAAGATGAAATGAGTCTTGTAAGTCACAATTTGCCTTTCCAAGGCCTCATTTTAGGGCATCTACTGTACATAAATAAACATTTAGCTTTTAAATATAAGTCTATACAGTGTGGCTTTAAATTTAAACAACTACATTTCCCCATTACAGAATTTTAAAATATATTTTAATATTTTTAGTCAGTGGAGTTGATCCAACAATTTGTTCAGTTGCAAAGAACTTATTTAAAAGCGTAGTCCTAAAAAAGCCCCAGAAAACAATTTTCATTCAGTCCTTTTTTAAGTGGTTGGTAGAGATTTAATTAATTAATAAAAGCAATACAAGTATTAAAGTTCAGCCACAGCATTTACTGAGGTATCTTGAGAGGTCCCTTCCAACCCCAACCACTTTGTGATTCAATAATCACAACTTTTCAGTAATAATGGAATATGTGAATAAAGGATTGGATCTCTTTTATGTTAAATGCTTGTTCAAACAAGTCACTGCACGCATCTGGCCCATCAGTGTAGCAGACTTTGCAAATTTAGGCAAATATGTCCCCAGGCTGTTTTGGAACAGACTTCTATGACATGTTACTGACCTTTTGCAATCTTTTTCTGGAAGGAAATGAATCTTGATATCAAAGGCTCATGAAACAATAACGGTACGGCTGTTTCTTGGTTATTTCAATGGTATGCTGTCAACAGGAGGGTTATGAGCCTGATAAATGTGCATTCATGCAGAATAGGGAAAAGGCCACATTTGCATTAAAATTCAATTTTAATTGTCCTTATTCTTTATTGATGCTTGGTGAATTGGATCTATAAAGAACCATTTTTAAGCAGAATGAAATTTGACAAATAGTATAGCTGTGTAAACAATTTCAGTAATTATGGCAGCAATTATTCTCTGTTTTATCTCTTGGTAGCTTTAAAGAGAAGAGAAAGAAAGTGATGAGAGCTTTAGAAACCCTGCAGAAATCTCAGCACTACAAAAGGCAGAGAAGCCAAATATAAAAAAATTGATGCAACATGGGTTTAGCACAAGAAGATAAACATTGCCCCTCTCCTGATTTTTGGACAGGAAAACCTTTCTTACTCAGAGAAATCAATAGGCTGAAATTAAACAAACACATAGGAAAAATGCCAGCTACACAAAAACTTTAAACCAGAGCATACGAAGTTATGCAGTCACAAAATGTAATACATCACCATATTAATTATACAACTACTAGACATCATACTGGCATTATTCTCCCTCTAAACTCTTAAAAAAATTAATCACTGTTTTGGATCATAATGAGGACACACTGGCAGTCAGAGATTAACTCTTCAGACAAGTTTTGCTCTCTTCTGTAGAGGTCTGGTTACACAGCAAGTCTTTTAGTCTGAAACTGACATTTTCAGTGCAGGGGGAGAGGAAATACATTCTAGCTGCACTAGTGCTGCTGAGAGCATGACTTCTGAAAAACCACAGGTATACTGCATACAAGTATACAAGAGAGATCAGATTATGATAATATTCATTTCTAGACCCAAATCTCATTAATCATCCAGGATCCAAAGTGTAATAACTGCATCCCAACAGAGCACTACTTGCCAGTTTCTCATTTCACACTATCTACAAGCAGTGCCACTGGGAGTCTTACACTGACTGTGGAAAGCATAGAGACAAGAGCATGGCAGTGAATTCCTCCTCAGAACAGAAAGGTTTAAAAGTTAGGAACAATACAAAATGGCAACCATTTACTTTAGGAGTTTAAAATACAAAGTAGAAGACACACAGAGAAAAATCTAGACAATAAAACAATAAAAAAGAACCCCGCAAGGAAAAAGGGAAGCCTATGAATTCAGAAAAACACCCCAGCTTTAACAGAGAAATAGCAACAGAATCTTTATGACTAGAAAAGAAAATACTAATCCCCTGCAGAATACATTACTGATGAGAAGCTAAACTATTTTACAAGTTTCTTGGTCTTCCAGCTTTTTGTTTTCCTGAAAGTCTGAAATACTTAGGAAATACAGAGAAAGGAGAAATATTTTCATTATATGTGCAGAAGAATCGGGGAACTGCTAGACACAGAGAATGATATGTTACCTAGCAAATCATACATAGATAATTCAATTAATTTTTAAACAAAACCTGAAGCAGTTTTGTTTAATGCAATATTCCACTGCTTACAGTCTCATACAAAATACTGGAAGTTATGTGGCATTTCTCAAAAAGAATGTGTATCAAGGTATGTGGCCTTCTGCCCTTTGAAAGATTACAGCCAGATTGAAGGACTCTGTCCAAGAGAGTGCATCATGTTTAAAAGCTTTGCTAAGTGAAGCAGAGGTTACACTTACTTTTCTGAGTATCAACCCTGTTACACATTTCCACCCTTCAGTGTGTTCTAAAAGCAGAGAAAGAAACCAAAATGTATGCAAAAGAATATGAATCTATAGGTAAAGTTTCACTGAGACTCAGCTCTAGAAGCACCAGCAAGAATTAGTCACTGCCATACAAAGTGCACATAATGCAGCTCATGGGTAAGACAAAAAGGCAACAAGAGAATAGTAAGAATGATAGAAACACAGAACTGTTCAGGTTGGAAAAAAACTCTAAGATCATTGAGTTCAACTGTAAACCCAGCACTGCCAAGTCCACCACTAAATGATGTCCCTAAGTGCAACATCTATACATCTTTTAAATACCTCCAGGAACAGTAACTCAAACACTCCCCTGGGCAGCCTGTTCCGATGCCTGACCACCCTTTCAGTGACATTTATCTTAATATCCAGTCTAAGGCTCTCCTGGCACAATTTGAGGCCGTTTCCTCTTGTCCTGCCACTTGTTACCTGGGGAAAAGATGCTGACCCCTTTCAGGCACTAGTAGAGAGCAACAAGGTCTCCCTTCAGCCTCCTTTTCTCCAGGCTAAACAACTCCAGCTCCCTCAGTCATTCCTCACAGGACTTGTGCCCCAGACCCTTCACCAGCTCCGTTACCCTTCTCTGGACTCGCTCCACTCCCTCAAGGTCCTTCTTGTAGTGAGGGGCCCAGAGCTGGACACACGACTTGAGGTGCAGCCTCACCAGTGCTGAGTTCAGGGGGACAATCACTGCCCTGATCCTGCTGGCCACACTACTGCTGATACAGGCCACAATGCCATTGGCCTTCTTGGCCACCTGGGCACAGCTGGCTTATAAAATATCACACCTAGTTTGACTAATCAAACGACCAACATCCCCAGTAGAAGAAAGACAGGTATTTTGTAGGGGTCCCAGCACAGTCTGTTATTTTAGAAGAGATTCACAGCACAAGCAGCTAAAGAGTCAGAGGTGATCCACTGGCACAGCAGATCCTCACAGCAAGTAATCAGTTAGCTCCTGGCAGGATACACCATCAAATATACTGCTTTGCAAACACTGAACTCACCAAGAACTACAAGACTCCCAGTATTTACCATCAGACAGCTGACAACCTCATTGCCTTTCTATATGCTGAAGACTCATATTTTCCATTTCTAAAATCCAGAGTGCAGACACACTTTGTGGGTCAAGAGCTTCCCTCTGTCAGAGGCACCCATCCACTGCCTCAGTCAATCCATCAGTGGCAGCCACCCATAAAGCAGTTGTTGCCTCCACCCTCTGTGTGTAATCCCTTCTGTGTACACAGTTCAAAGAATAATTTATTTTCTTGTGTCAATATTATTATTAATTACCTGTCTGGATTAGCAGTGAAGATGTGTTTTATTAGGCCACACAAGTATGGTCTACAGCATGACTAAAATATAATTAATCCGTTACAACTTTGGAGAGCTGATATATAGGGTAGTCTTATGCTAGAAAATAAACCTTACTGAAGCACTGTTAAGCATATAAGAATGCTAATATTATCAGAGAATAACAATCAGATTTTAATATTGAGAACATGAGTCTAATTACTATGAATTTGCATTTCTGGTACCAATCAGAAATTTAATCCTATCCTCCCCTCATAGCATAAATAATTGGATTTAATTATGTAGCTTTTATTTTGAGGGATGAAGAACTGTGCTTCTTATTCATGCCCACATTTTATTTATCAACATTTCATTACAATTGACCTGTTTACTGTGATGCCTTTTGCCTCCCCTCCAAATTCTACAGCATACTGTAACTCAGTTCATTTAAAGACATGAACAGAATTGCCCTTGTCTCTGATTCTCCTGAAACATGTTTTATTGTCTTCTGGGGAATACCCTGCTGATGAGGCCCAAGTTCTAAAATCAAGACAGCACTCCTGGTATGCTGTTTAAAAAGTGTATTCCTTTCACAATTCCTCTGGCAATCAGATATATTCATTGTAAATTGCTGACAAGTGCATTCTTAAATGTGCGAAACATGACACACAACCAAGCACTGCAAACCCAAAAGGACAAACAAAGAGAACTGCTGACAGAATTCAAGTCTTCTCAGCCTTTGGACGTATCTACACCTTATTTATACCCCAGAATATCAACAGCTGAGTAACTGAGTAATGAGGCAACATCGTATCAAGCAGCATTTTTAAAATTAGCAAGTTAGGGCTAAAGTCAGTAGAGATTGTTGGTGAGAGCAACAATGTGGTAAGTGTATGGTTTTGCTACATGGCTGAGTTAAAGGATAGATTCATCACAGTAAGGGTTGTTGGGATTCTGCATTTAAAAGTTAAGGATAGAACATTTTGTACTACCAACAAATAAATGAGGAGAAATCATAGGGAGTATGATAGACGCAAGACCTGTCAGGTGCTATAACCAAGTTACAACATTAGGTTTTCTCCTTAAAACATTGTGTCTTTAAAACACATTGCCCTTTTGTCCTTTTTTACCATTTGGATGGTATTCTGTACCTAAAAGAACTTCATATAATCACTTTCAATGTGCAATAAGGTAATCAGAGAATTACAATCTGTAGAAGAACATGACTACAGACATGGAACAATTCTAAAAAGGATCAGAAATATCTGACAGCACTGTGGCCCAAATTAAGGAGACAGATTTCTTGCAGAGGTGAGTCTGACAGAAATTTGTATTTTGCTTGCCCTATGGAAGCAACCTGAGAGCTCTCTAGCTAACAAAGGAAATCTACATAAAAAAGGATGAAGACTTATAAGACAATAAAAGAACTAAGTCTTTGTGGTGTGTTCACCAAAACTGAAGTTATGATAGATATCTGGTCAACACTCCTCTAAAGATGTAGAACAAAACCCAGTTGTTTTGCATCTCACAAAATAATACATACTACATGATTATATACTTGCGTCACATTAATTACACTCAAATAGAATAGTTTGCTCTGAGAGCACAAAAAATGGCTGGTCACATGAAAACATGTTTTATACAGGAAAAGTTCATGCTAAATAATATTGACTGCAAACCACTAGTATTATAACCAAACAGGTCCTAATAAATGTTCTCTAGAAAACAGACACTTTATTTTTTTCTTTTACATATACAGCTTCAGAGATAGATTGCTGAAGAAAAGATGCAAGACTCAGAACTAGACTGCTTGTTCAAAAAGGAAAAGGACCTAAGCACACGTGTCTGACATCACATGAAAAGTGGAGACTGCTTAGAAATAAAATAATTTCTGTCATTGGCTGATCAAAAGAAATCAAGACCTGAGACTTCCTACTGCTTTTTGAAACTCATGGTATACATCTGTAACAAGAAACAACACTCACTTTCTGACATAAGACAGGGTTACAAATGTATAAAGTTGCCACACTGACATAGTCCACTAAATATTCACTCTCCAAGGAGAGAAATACTTAATTTCAAGATGAAAAAATGCGATTCAGGGCCTTGTCATCCTAAATAAACTATTATAATAGTACATTCATTCAGTTTGGAATATAGCAATATTTCTGGTAGATGAGTCTTCCCTCTCCCTGCCACCAACCACTACATACTCTCCCTCCTTGACTACTTTTTTTTCCCAAATCCATTTACTACCAAAACAACAGACCTGCATTTTAAAACAAGCTTTAAGAAGTACTACAGTAGTGGACCTCAAATATTTGAAAGAAAATAAAATAACACAGTGCTATCCAGTTTGTTGGACGCGCATTTCTTATGCTGCTTTTCAGTTTGAGTGCCAGGCACTAATTTGAAAGCTGGATCCTTATACAAGTCTCTCAGTAGCTGCCAGAACCCCTTCAACGTTCCTCAGTTCAATGTGCAGAAAAGAATTTTCTGTCAGGGGGATGAGTCCTAGGCCATTTTTCACAAATAAAAAGGCTTCAGGAAACTGGAAGAGGGCTGGAGAGACAGCTTGGACAGTCACACTCTGCTCATACTTCTATAACAAATACTCTTCATCCTTGAAGCCACCCTGTTGCAATCAGCCTGATACTGTCACATTTTCCCACCCTTTCCCCCCATCAGCTAGTATTCCTGACACTCTGTTCTAATGTCTTTTTTTTTTTTTTTAATTTTCCTCTGCTTTCAGCAGGTTGTAGCTGCAACATCACATTGCATCACATTTTCTGCAGCAAATATAACTACTACCAAGCCTCTGAGAAATAATAACATGAAAAAAATCTATAGAAGCAGGACAGAATAAATCAAGTAAGAACTGACATTTCAGAAAAGGCCAGAACTCAGACATAATATGCAAAATATTTGCTTATAAACTATGGGAGTAATCATACATCATCAACCCATAGACTTCCTACACTGTCAAGATACCATAGGGAGTAACACTACATTTTAAGAATGTAAAACCACTTAAGGGAATCTCTTCAGTGAGTTCATTAGAGGGGTTATATCCCAATTTCTTAAAATATCCTATACAGATCAATAAGATTAAGTCAAAAACCATGCACAGAAGGCCCATACTACTGAAGCGATTTGAAACGTCTAGGATCAATAGGAATTTATTATTACAAATGCACAAAATATACTGAATTATTACAATGAAATACAGCTCTTTTGGTTATTTTACTTAATATTCGGACACCAGACAATTTTACTAGGCGTCTTAAAATATATCCTTAAAACCTAGTACTGTTAAATTCCTTTTCAACTTCTAATATATTAAATATTTCATATTCATAGTCTTCTTCTGGCATAGATAAGTACTATTTTCCTGAAACAAGTATGAAAACTGTCTAGGATTTGTTTTCTTTCCCCAAGACTACTGATACAACTCTATATGTATATGTACACTAGAGGCTCCTATAATAATTGTCTCCTTCAAAGATTCTTTCTTTCCCTTTTATTCCCCACATTTACATCTTTATTTTGTCACATGAAAATTGGTATCAAACCAGGTTTCTGTGGGCTTAGACATAAGCAAGTATTCAGAACTCAATGCCATTTTGACAGTAAAAATTTCATAAGCAGCCCTGCATATACAAAAACTTCAAAGCAATGGCCCTTTTTTCTTTGGGGCATGTGAACAAATAAGTGCCTTTTTGATGAATCTCAGCTATTCAACTTTTAAATCTTTTAAAGATTGACTTCTAATTTTAAATTAAAAAAATATTTTCACAGAACTTTTCAAGCTTTGAAAAGATTGTCAAACGTAAAACTTTTGCATAGCAATCATTAGAATAAATCATTTTTCCTTCTGTTCTATTATTTTACCTCTATAAAAAACATCTTTTACTGTCCATTATGAAATAAAGCAGAGGTCAACTTGCATATCCAGACTTTGGAGAACCTTAGGTTCTTGGATTCTTGTTGCTTTTGAATAACCTAGCAACATCTCTTTCCAGAGAATTGTAATTAAGCACAATTATACAGGTCTAAAGAGAAAAACTGAGAAAATAATTAATGCACTCTGAGACATGTAATCTATTGAGAAATTCCTACTGTGTCACTTCTAAATTTATTACTTTTGAACAATTTCTTTTTCTTAATTTTTATGTATGGAATTAGATGTGCAATTCTGGCATTTACCTTGTAAACTAATTCAGTGTTTATACACAACAACTTATGTACTAGAGCTGCAGTGACGTTGCATCATGAGTTTGTCTACAACACAAGCATTATGAGATATATTTTTTTCCCCTCTACCACAAACATTGAAATTTCAAGTCAAAGTTGAAATATTCTATTTTCTTTCTGATCCAACATTTACTATGGTTACTGGCAGTGCCTGACCTTGAAGGAAGCATGTACCACGCTCGCTCTGTGTTACATCGTATATATTAGACTGGGCATGACAAGTTACCTTCAGCATTTTTCTTCCCTTTTCAGCTAAATTCTAGCTACTTAAGTGTATCTAAAAATATCGAGAGGGTCCAGCTACAAATACGGCTTGACCATTACTGGCAGGACAGAGAGTAACTGCTGGTGCTAGACCCTTCTTATCAGCCAAGTTTCAATAAGAGCAATTCCTTTGATTAAGCAGCGCCATCAGTGGAAGATTTAGGTAGAAAAACAAAAAAGGCTCATTTCACAAGGAATTTGGACTAAATAATCAGTCATGAAAATGCTTAAACCATTTTGCAGAGTCAGAACACTGACTTCCAGATGACTTTGATTACTCAACAGTGGCACTATAAACATGGGAAGAGAGAAAAAAAAAGGAACAGAGACTGTGTTCTTCCTTTCAAAAAACCACTATGAGCTTTTCTACTTTTTAACATAGAACAAAGCTGCACACATTCTTGTGCTGAGGAGTACCCTACACTATTCTCCATCACAGGAAAATCCTTTTCAATAAGAACACAGTATTATATATGTACTACCTATTGAAGGACTTAACAAAACAGAACTTAGGAGTTTTACCATCTTGTCTGATTGCAGCTTAATCCTTAGCATAAGTCATGCAAATCAAAAGGCGAAAAAAGTTTATTTGCCTGGCTTCCTGTATTTACAGTTTAATTATTTTTTAAAACATCATTTTGGAGATCCTCATAAATGACTAGGAAAATACAGTCCTGAAATGTTTCTGTATTACAAAAATTAACACAAGAGTACTCATTCTCCAGGTAAGAGTGGGCCCATCCCAAAATCACTAATAGCTTACATAACATGAATAAATGCATACTTGATTATTGAGAGGACATTTCTAATAAACATACATAATAATTACAAGTTTTATACCTTACTTATTTTGCATCCCTTGAAAAATCATCTACACTGTGAAGATGTGATCCATCATCAAAGCCCTTTGTGTCTTCTTCATTGGAAGCTTTGATTTCAGAAGATTCAGTCTATGACTAGGAAATTTAAATTCTGCATTTCATGAATACTGGGGCAGTATTTAAAGGAAAAAACTATTCATTCCAAAAGCAAGGCTAACTAGTAAACAACATTAAGACTTGACATCGAAGCGATTATTAAACATCAGCTGCCCAAATACAACTCCAATTTTTGCAGCATTTTTGCTTACTTTGTGGCATTGAAAAACATGAGGAAAATAACAGGAAACTGGAATAAAAGCCAGTGAAAAAAGCAGTTTCATACATCTGACTTGAATGTTAATTGCATATTGAGACTGTAATACTCCTTAATGAGTCAGTTTATGTGGTAAGTAGCCTTTAAACACTTTTAAAGCACCTGTGTAATGTATCTGAGTTACGTGAGCCAAAGAGTCTTTCAGTGTTTAAAACAATCACTAATAATGTATCAAACCACAAGAAGATGAAAAGGGATAAGATCAAAGATCTTATCCACAATTAATTAGCATGGAATACTCAGCAGAAGTGCCTATGCACTTAAACATGCAGGACTTTAGGTTACAGTAATTACTATGAACTGCAAGAGACTTCAGAGTCACCTCTGTGGCTTTTCTTCTTTTCACCAATGAATTCATTAATAAAGTACTTTGTTTTTATCAAAGCACCTTTTACATGCAAGAGAGAGCAATATATAGTAATATTGATACATTCTGAGCATTAAAACAAAGTAAAAATATGTAGTAAAGAAAATAATTGAACTGGAACCAAAGATGATCTAACTTAAATCTTCTGTAGCTGTTACAGTTTAATAGTATGAAGAGGTATAAAAGTAGTTTTTAGAATCTGTCTTCCAATGTAACCACCACTTTGCCATTAAAAATTGGTCACTGATTGTTTTGGATCATTTTCAAGATACTGCATTTGATTCACAATCACAAATTTACAGGAATGACTACAGAGTCCTGTAATCTTCCTGCTAGATGTACTAGTTAATAAACAGCAATTAAAATTCTGGAAACCAGTAGTTCTTTGTTTCTTCCAATAATGAAGATAAAAAAGGAAAACAAATAATTAGGGCAAAGAAGTGCTTCATCTTTTTTTCCTGTTTGTGTTACAGAAGACATTTAAGCATCTATTTTAGAAAAAAAAAACAAAAAAAAAAACCAAACAAACCAAAAAAGAAAAATATAGTTCTGTCAAATCTGCTTTCAAGTTTTGTTCATTAAAAACATTTTTTAAAAAACATTTGATAGCAGTTATCCTTGCTTCATAACAATAGATGCCTCTGAAAAGATTAGTGACATCTTTTCATCAGCGAGACGCACTCATTACCAGAATGGTAAATAATATAGGACTGACAGCCTTTCATGAGAAGAGGTCTGGGTATTAGCCTGTTTGCAAGTCTCTTCATTTACAGTGTCCAAATTAGACTTTTTCTTAGATTATATACCAGAAATCACACTGTCAGCCTCTGGAATTCTTAACTCTGCATTTTGGAAAATTTGGTAGTAATAACTAAAATCTATAGATGTTGAGTAACTCATGTAAATGAAGCATTTCCCATCTATGGTGCTGAGTAACTGGAAACAAGAAATATGAAATCCAGCAAGGGGAAGCAAATATGTGCCCTAAAACAGCAGACCCCTTTACAGACCCAGATTCCACTCGATGTGTCACAACAGCCTTTGAAATATTTGCTAATTAGCAATTTCTAAAAGTATCTTCTGATGAAGAGAAGACAGAGTAATTTTAAACTCTTGGGTTTGCAGTCTTTGATTTAATTGGAGGTGCTAGACATCAGGAGCAGTGTAGAAGGGAAAGGAGATCTTACTTTTTCTTATCTTGACAATGCAAGAAAGGCAGATATTGTCAAGCACAATCTGCTGGGTGCAGGTAAAGCAAAGAAGTGACATAGACCTGTATTTTATTCACCTGAGCATGTAGATTCACAGTCAAAAAAAAACCTCCTAGCAAACAAAACCAAGCCAAAACTCCAGAGGGATATGAGAGAGGAAAATGGTAAGCAATGTTCTTCTGATATGCTATTTCTTTTAAATCGGTTAAATCAATTCTTGTGTGTAAAATGTTAACATGAAAAATTGGGGATTATAGCTTAATTTGTAATTTAACTTTACAGAATATTATATACAGAATATAAGAAGAGAGCACTGAACAATCAACACTTTTTCAGGAGGCAAATTTGAATTTGAATCTTCCCTCCAAAAAATTAGAAGCTAAAAGAATTGTTCTAGGGTTGAATTCCTGATTACATTAATTGTCTGTTACATGAAGGAAGGAGCAAAAGGCCACAACAGATTTTTGCTTTTGGTATAATTGAATTAACTATGGTTTTATCTCCTTCATTAAACTGTGCTTAGTTCACTTTGGATTTTGTATATTATTAAACACCTTTCATCTTAATTTTATTTGGGTTAAGGGAAATCCCAATGAATAATATCAGGACATTCCATCATAGTGGCAAATTGTAAATCCTGGATACTAGGGTGCTATACATAACACTAGCAATTACTTTTGTGGAATATTCAGAAAATATCAAACTGTTAATTCCCCTTAATATGCTTAAGATGGCAGTTACAAAGTCTGTGAAGACACGTCTTTGCAGCCAGGAAAACTTCTTAATATGTGGCAGATTAAAGAGGCACCAAGATAGCAGCTAGAAATTGCTTTTACTGAGTTAAGAGAAATGGAAATTACTCTCCCTGATCAACTTTATCAACACTGCCAAAAGAATCATTATTGGTAAGAAAGCAGCAAGGTACAAATAAAGTAGCAGAATCATTGTATTTAGTGCTCCTAGCAATGGCCATAATTAGCCAATAATGATGTAGCTATTTTTTGTCTCATACACTGAAGTTACAGAAAAGGTTTAATAACATCCTTTAGGGAATAGCTTTTCTCTTTCATCACTCTAAGGAATCTGAGCCTCTGGAATAATACCTAGCTATTGTGTCTATTATAATGATTCAATCTTATACACTTGCTATCTGAAGAGGAATTTACTGGAAGAGAACCGCAGCTGGAATTAATCCATATGCATAGACTGAAATAAACAGAATGGTGCTCATTTATGTAAAGTGAGAATTTAATCTATTATTTAATTCAGGTCAGGATATCAGTACACAACAAAGAATAATGATTATATCTTCCTAGTTTCTGCATGGTAGTACTTCAGTACTTCAGTTCACCTTAGAAACTGAAACTATTTTGCTCAAACTATTCAAGATGCAGAATGAGCTCAAAGCTTCAAAGCTGACAGTTAATAAAATCATTTTAGCCTAAATATATTCAACAAAAGCTAAGAACTATAGAATTGCTTATCCATGCACCAAGTGATGCTATACAGCTGCATAAGTTACTAAAAAATATATAAATATACATAAATATATATTCAGTTATGTATAAGTAAACATATATTTATATATATTACTGTGGTTTAAGGTCGGGTGCAAAGACAGAAATGAAGTGTTCAGGGTAAGTCAGTTCCCTGCAAATTCTAAAGGAGAGGTAAGAAATAATTCTGTAAAGAAAGAGACTGCTTTTTAAGTGACAGCTGAAGCACAACAAACATCAAAAGAACGCAGAGGTTTACAAAGTAACACTCTCTAGACACAGTAGGGAACTAGAATCAGGAAGAAGAGCAAGGGAAGGGAAACAATTTACTCAAAGGTTAACTGAAAGCCAGTTTTTTCACCCAGAAATTACAGACTAGCAAGACCTTTAGGAAAACAAATGTGGAGTATTTTTAAATATGTTTTTCTTCTTAAAAGGAATATAAATAGTGCTATTTCAAAAGGCTTGTCTGATTGTTGCTCGTGCCCACAGCCAAGAAAATCATTGCATGCACTGACACAGCTGCTAAACAAAAACATCTTCTGCATCACAGTATTGTCTCCAGTTGGAACTACGATATGAGAAATAAAGGCTCATGTCTAAAAGC
Organism: Promerops cafer; assembly: GCA_013398275.1. Taxonomy (NCBI): domain Eukaryota; kingdom Metazoa; phylum Chordata; class Aves; order Passeriformes; family Nectariniidae; genus Promerops; species Promerops cafer. The sequence continues at coordinate 1,974,669 of VZSE01007177.1, read as the reverse complement.
ACTCTACAGAAGCATTCAGAGATATGCAGAAGGAAACAAAAGCACAGGCAAACTTTGCCTGGTAAAACCTTACATTGCAAGAAATAAAATTCTATTACAACAAACTTAAAAACCTAGTATTGGTGAACACTTGAAAAAACTAAAAAAAATGTAGATGGGTGATATGGAAATGACATTTTTTATTCCTTTCCATATAAAAATATTTATGAACAAACATTTACACTTTTGATTTCACACAGCACAATTTGTGACTCCTTATTCTTTAATGTCTTTCAACATATACACCAAAAGCTAAAAAAACCCCCCAAAACACTGAAGATAATAAAGAAGCTGCTTAGCTCCAGGTTTTAAACTCTCCTCCAAATACACTATCTGGCACTCAACTAAACAGAGAATGTGGTAATATTTCCTCATTGCATGGTTGGCTAAATAAAGAGGTAATGAGATGTTTTGGTCTGAACACAGCAATGGAAGGCAGAAGGAGACAAGTTTAGAATTTCAAGTAAGCTTCTCTCAGCTTCTTTAAGACAGCCCATGGGGATTGCTTTAAAACTGGCACAACCACTTTTACCAAGTCCTATGCCTTTTTGCTGGTGTGAAGAATGCATCAGTCAAGGATGATCACAATAAGTAGTTTTGCTATGCAAAGTTTAGAACCCTGACTGAAACATGATAGACTTTCTACAAACTTACCAGGATCCTGCAGCTCTTCAAATCAACACAGGATTGACAACCTTGATAACCACTGACACCTGAACAGCTTGTGCTACAAACTGGAAAAGGCACTCCTATGCAATATCTTTAGTTACCAATATACATTTTTTATCAGTGCAAACATTTAGAGTAATTGCCTTTTCCCTTCTAAACTGCTGCAGAGAAACACTTTAAAAAGCAAGTAACTAGCCCTGTGAAACATCAGCATTCCTGCCATTTGTCCTTCTACGACTGGTTTGCTTCTTTATATTGAAAAACAGATGATGTACCCAATTCTACAGTCTTACATTATTTAATGGAGTTTATCTTTGTGCAGTGCTCAGAGATGAAAGAATAGGTCTTTATAGGGCCAGCTGATTTTTAAGACTTTGAGGTTAATTAATTTTATTCATCCTGATGATCATATTTTGAGGATTAAGTTATATCTAAACAATTAGAAATACTACTTAAGTGGTTAGTACAAATATATGTCCTTGGTTTAGCTCTTCAATTAAGTAAACACTGGAAAATTATTATTAAAATAAAACCTTTAATACATCACAGTTCATCACTATAGTGTTGGAAGAGTCTCATGTTTAATATGAGACTTACTGGAACTCCCTAAAAAACAAGGGAGGTAACGGTAAAGACTAAAGAAAAAGGCACTTCAAAACACAGTATTTCACAAAATGATCAGAACGTTACTAATTTTCACTCTTCTAGTCTTAAAACTTGTGAGATATATATCAAGGCATTTCTTAGAACCCATGAGAAAAAAGTCACCAGAGACTTGTGGGTAATCGAAACAATAATGCCTGCATTAAAAATTCCTTTGCCTTTCAAAAGGAAGATCAAAGAAAAATATTAATCAAAATGAAAAGGGTTTTTGGGGTTTTTTTCCCTTTTTTTTCTTTTCTTTTATATGATCCAAGGTTTGCATTAGGTATTTTCATTTAAGGTTAAGGCTGCTCATTAATAGTTATTCTGACATAATTTAACTTTTTGTCTCATTTTTTTCCTCCTCTGATACTAGATATTGTATGCTGTTTTCTAAATAGACTGAGAAACAGCAGAAATAAAACTTTGTCTTATTTTGCATTTGTAAATGAATAACTGTATATGAATTGTCATGGAAAAACTGTATTCAAGAAAATTGACTCTGCTCAATACATCATCATGACTGTAAAGGTAAGTCAAAGTACAAGGAACATAAAAAAAAATTGCCCCTTCTACTAGCTATTTTTACATAATCCTTTTGTAGGTAATCCAACAAATTATGTATTTCACAAATTATCTACCTTTAAAAGAAAAGGTATCATACTAATCCATAGCGGGTCTACCATACTGCTGTTAAAAAGCAGTCAGTGCACACTGGAGGTGCTTTGCAATTATTTTATACCAAGAAAATTGTAATGATGATGATAATGTTGATTGAAAATCAACAGTTCTGTGTTATAAGTCTGTTTTCACTATGTCAACCTTACAAAAACTAAATTATTAGTTCTGGAATCTTCCATGTCAATGTCTTAATGGAGATTTATTTTCATTTTTTAATCATCAGAGTAACTTCAGAAAATGGCTTGAAAGCTTCTAAATAGCTAGAAAAAATTATTTCTTTGATGAAAAACAATTATCAGCACCTTTGTTTTGGAAAAAAGGCAAAAGGAAAGAAGTCCTGTTGAGAAACTTTGTTTTCACAAGAGATAAATGAAATTTGACAGATGGAGGTGTAGCTTGTGTAGAAGTTTGGGTTTTGTCATTCTTATGGCAGCCTTTTCAACAAACTTTGCATATATTCCCTAGAGATGTAGATTTTAGCTGCTAAATTCCTTGGAGCTTCCCTTCACTTTTTCTTCTTTATATTCCTTGTGATCACAGCTTTAGTGAATATTCAAAAAACCCTTCCTCCAGACAAGCATTTTACAAATCTAGTCTGTAGCATACATCATGCCATTTTACAGTTACTAAAACAAAGAATAATGTTTGGATTAACCTCTACAGATGATCACACGTGGATCACCACAGTATTGGTCATACCCATCCTTGAGAACTTCTGAAGTGTAAAACCAGTAAAACCATCTGGATTAGGAGTTTTCAGAGACGATGCTGCACACAGCAGCCATGTACATGTGTTATGCCTCTCACTCTTTGGCAATCACTCCACAAGGACCTCAGTGACAGCCACATACACATGTCCAGAGATTTACTGCCCCACCACACATAAGCATGTTCTCCATAAACATACATTTATTTGGGAAAGAAAACATGGACAGGAAAAGAGAAAGAGAAAAGAGACAAATATCTTTTGTGAATTGTAAGTAGCTAAAAACCTGTTTTGATTTATATAAGTAAACTTACAGTGAAGACAATATTTCCATTGAGAACATTTATCTACCTGTATTGCAGATATTGGCAAAAGAAAAATTAGTGAGGGGTTTTTTTCTTATTTTAATAATTTCTTTACAAAGTACTATTACTTAAAACTCCTCTAATGAAATACATTCCTTCCTACTTTTGCTTATGCACATAACTGTGCAGGACTACATCTGAGTGCTGTCACTATAAATTCATAATAATTGCAATTTTTTCAGATACTATCATGACTGAAGGCATAACAGGCTCATACAAAGGTATGAATGAAAAGCTAAAAAAAGGTCAGTTACTGAGGTTTTGCCAAAGACTACTACAATTTCATGTATATATTTGCACTGCTATGATGTAAAATAGCATCTGACATTACCAGTGCCAAACAATACACCAGTCATCATCTTAGCAAGTCCTTCATTAACATTATCCAGTCATTTTGTGGCAACACACAGGAACAGATGGGGAAATGTATGACATGCACTATAAGATTCCTATCCTGCTGGTAGGAGCCATTTATTTAAGCAATAATTCAAATATCTTTTTATTTTGCTTGTATCTTTTATAAAAGTCTGGGGTCACATTATCAACTACCTTTCCTTTGGAAGAAATAATGCACAAATTGAAACTATGTATGAATCTATATCTGAAAACTATGTATGAATCTATAACTGAAAGTCTTCAGTTCCAATCCCCAAATATTTGGCTACCAACTACCAAAATAACAGTGGCTTGATGTATTAATCTCATATTTTATTCTACGTATTCAGCATCCTTGGGGGAGCAAAAAATACTACTTAAATTCCTAGGAGCTTTAATATGAGAAAGTCTTAAAGCATTTCAAACAAATTCATATCTGCAGCTGATACTGAATCATATTAGTGAAATTAATAAGCTTAAACTAGGACTTTTTATATTAAACTGAATGTGCATTTGCATAATTCATGTTCAGATACCCAGTTGCAATTTGCACTTTGAAAAAATAAACAGTAAATTAATAATATAATTTTAGAATTAACTGAAATGTAAAACTGCAATTTACAGAATAAAAAATAATATTTTAGCAGTACAAAAATACATGAATTGGCAACTTCAATAAAATTAACTTTTACTAGAGTTAGAAGGACAACAAACTCTTATGAATTGAATTGAGATGTATATCAGTTACAAAAGCTCAGCAAAAGTGTACATTGAAATGGGCAAAAAGTCTGTGAAGCACGACTTTCACAAGGGATGTAGTATAGTTCAAAAGGTAACGAATGCAGCATCAATTTTGAAGTTGCACCACCTATTTTGCTTCAAAACTCTTCCTCTCCTTGACTTCTTAACATACTAGATTCTCAAATTACAAGAGATAACTAAGATAGCTGTGTATTTGGGCCTGGATAACGAAACTGTTTCCTGTTCTGACCTTCATTTAGATCATATCTACAGAAGGACACTCGCAGGAAACAATGCAACAAACTTTCTTTTGAACACAGATGCATCAGTCAACAGCTGAGACACCAGCAAAATAAATCAGCTCAAAATGCCTCTCCTTTGCATTGCATTCTAAAATCTTCTTTCTCAAAATAAATAACATAATGGAAAACCTGTCTTTTTTTTTGGTAGAGTATACGGTTACTGGGCCAAAGTACAGAAGATGTAGAAGCCTTTCTGTTCAAAGTGATTTTAGTGGTTCATCTGGCTGTGGACCTTCAAGAAGCTGCTTTCTATAAGAACGTGGTCTAACTTGCCTTTGGCTTGTCATAAAACATGAGTTTATCTTTAAAATAGAAGGTACTGTTCTGAGACAGCCTTTCTTCAACACACTATTCCCCCACCCCAGAGTGCAGGGTAATATATAATCAATACTACAAAATAAACCCCAAAACAACCCAAAACCCTGCCCCACTTTATGCAGGAACTGGCACACTTCTTGTTACAGCAAATAATACAGAAAACAATTAAAAAATTGTTATGCTCAAGCTTTAAACTCCTTAACATTTCATATGCTGGGAAGGAAGCAGAAAGTCCATCTCAATACTGAGTCACCTTGCTGTACTATTAATATACCTCAGACCCCAAGTTTCTAAAATTGCCTTTTCAGTGAGTACTGAAATGCCATTAACCACAAGTATCCTAAGTGAATGGAAATCTAAATCTAATTTTCTACCAGGTCCAACTTATAGAATAGAAGTTGCCATGTTACCATGTTGCTACGTTATGTTATTGCTTTAAAATTACACCACTCATAAAGAAAGCTCTAGAGCCAATTCATTGTGAGGAATTTCATCTATTATATATTTTCTAGATAGCATCTGACATTACCAGTGCCAAAGCTGTAAAATCAGAGCTAAAGGAAACATTTTAAAAATGTATGTTTGCCATGCCTTCCAGACAGCATGTCAGAGTGCAGACTGAACTTCAGTGCATTTTGTAACACGGACTCTGTGAATCCACACTGCCTCCTGCAAAGTATCTGCTCATTCAGGAGCAGGGTGCCTGGGTGGCACAAGGACAAGCCTGCCACTCTGCAAGCAGTGGAGACATGCAGTGAGGATGCAGCATGCTTGTTCTTTCCCCCTTGGTGTGCTACAAGTCTCCCTTAAATTGGAGGAGCTCAAGAAAAAAACCCTATGCCTCTACTCTGAAAGTATCCCAAAATACCACAATAAAAAAATATTTGCTGAGTACCTTTAACCATTATGATTAAGTAACAGCTCAAAAAGACGGAATGTGAAATGTGAAAATGCAACAGAGGATGCATATTGGCTTCAGGAAAAATATTTTTGGTCATTCTCACTCTTTTTTAACAGATAACATACAACCAGCCATAATATTTTTGTCACTTTCCTTCATTATAAGGACTGTAATAAAACACTTAAACATGTAATAAATCACTTAAAAACATGATGAGCTAATCCCAGCTTGTCTTAGGAATTTGTGTGGCTGAGCCTGTCATCTCTTAACAGTAAAAACTTTCTGACTCAGATTAGTGAGGTCAGTGGATTGTAGGAAAAATAGGTGGTTTGGAAATTATTGTATTTGTTTTGAAAAAATTTAAATTTTTGTTGTAATAAAAAAAGGATTTAGATCCTCTTCAATTGAACGTGTATTCTTTTACGGATCAGAACTATAGCCTCAGGGCACCTGATATTTCATGTGTGAAATCTTGTCTAGTGGACACCACAAATCTTGTGTAACCTCTTGTCTAGTGGACACCACCTCTTTATTACATTCAAGTAATAACAGCAATTAAGTACTGATTCTTGCCAGTACTTTCTGATTTAATGCAATTAAGTGTGAGTCTTAAGCTAGTCACAAAGACTCAATGCGATTGCCTTCTCATGAAACTGTAATGAATAAAATCAAACAGCAGGAATTCCACTGGAAACAATGAATAGTAGCAATCTACTTCATCTTATATTACACTGACTGCTTCATATAATTTCATTTCATTTCTACATAAAATAGAATTCTATTGTCTGCTCTGCTGCAATTTCTTTTGATGTCTGGAATATATTTAATTATACAAGGTCACATCTGAAGAGATAAAGCTCTCTGGAGAGAACAAAATTGAACTTTTCCATATCAGATCACTTCTCTCTACAGAAATGAATTCTTTATTACCCCAAAATTACATGGTATTATCCTGAAATGACATGATATGTCTTATTTCTCATATAGCACATTCCTGGAATTAGGCTTAAATATAAAAGAAAACTAATGGTTCTGAGAATTGGCTTCTCCAAAGGCTTCACACTTTCATTACTCACTCTTGATAATTGGCAGTCCACAGTACCAGAAGCAGGAAGAAATATGCCAGTTGCATTTAGAGATGGGAGTTACGGCCTTTTCTTTATGATGTTGCATAAAAAATTATGGCAAATTATAACAGCTGTTACGGATGTGCTAAACCTGCCAAAGGTCTGTTTGTGCTAAAAGACTGCTTTTTTCCCCCCAAATTCTAAATGTGGAGTTCTTCAGTCTTTCAAAGGCCTACGAAATGTTTGCAATGGGGTGAAAGAAATGGAAAAAGAGTAATTAATGTGAAGGCAAATGTCACCTAAGTTAAAAAGAGATTAAAAAATGTCTGAAATGTCTTTTTACCCCCATACACAGTACATTTGAGAACAGAGACATCTCATAGCTCTACATTTTAGTCATTAATACAAATGTTGAACTTCCTGAATTGTATCTAATACTCAAATGTGTAAATAATGTATAATAATTTTATCTAATACTCAAAATGTATAAATAAAACTAAACATCTATTCTATTTTTTCTCTAGATTTTTTTAGCTATTTACTATGGTTTTCTAAGACAGTAATTGCTTTACAAGTAAAAAGGGAGCTGCAGAGCTGTTGGGGTTTGATGTAGGTGAGCTTTAACTGAGCCCCTGGTTACCTTCTGCATCTTGAGGCATTTAGTCATTTAGGAGGCACCCTCAGGACAGCCTGCAGTATTCTTCATAAAGTACTGCTTTTGTTGTTAATAGTTCAACATTTTTAGATCTATGGGTTTAAAATCAACTGCAAACTATGAACAACCTCTGCAGCAAAATGCATTTGCAGATTCAAGGTGCTACAAATGTATTGAGTGTACAGAGAAAATAAAGGACTGTAACTAAAAGCAGAACAGTTTTTTCAGTCTGGACACAAGGTTACAATGCTCTCATTTCAAACTGCCCATGCTTTTCGAAGATATGCAAAATAGGCAAAATCAAAAGCAAGTTTTATGAAAGCTGTGGGTGCAAGCTCTAAGAGCTGTGTTCTGCCAACTAATTCACAACAGCATGCACTGTCACAGGACACATACACAGTACAACACTTACTAAAATTTTCTACATGCATTAAACTTCAATTGGACTTCATTTAAACTTAGACTTTAAAATATAGTTTGAACTCCTGTTTCCATCAAGATATTGTTAAACACCCCCAGATTTCCCAAGTTTTAAAAAAAAACAATTGGGCTACTCTTTGATATGTCTTTGTTACAAAGTTTTCGAGGCATGATGCTGTGTATGAGTGTTTGTTCAGATGCTTCATAATTTATTACTTTCTTATTTATATTTGCCTGTTTAGCAAAGCTAAGCAAAGCAACAAAAACAAAAGGAGATGTAGAGATAATTACAGACTGAGTTCTTTGAACAACTTCAAAACTGTTTATCAAAGCTAAAAAAAATTAAAAATATTTGCAATCCTGAAATCTGAGAACAGGTCAGAACCATTTTCATGTCCCAGAGTAAAGTATGATGCAAGGAAAAGTGAAAATGAAAATGGTTTTGAATTCACTTCTCATATTTTTAAAAATTATTTTTATTTTCTATTTTCTATTGTTACACTGTTGAAGTGTTTAATGGAAGCTATGATTCTTCACAGAAGAAATTACTGACTTTCAGTAAACCTTATTTTTCCAAGGGGAAGCACTTAACTAAAAAGATTATGAAGACCTTCTAGGTTATTTTCATAGCAGAAATTATTTTCCTTCCATCGGCTAACAAACACCAAAAATTAAATTAGCTGCTTTGCTGCAGAATCTGTAAATGTCAGTCAAGTCATGATCTGAAAGGCAAACAGAAAATTCCTGAGGCAGGAAAAGTCTTTCTGTTTTTATAATGATTAACACATTCTGCACACAATTACAGTATAAACTAAAAAGGAGCAATAAATGAATGATAATTGGTCTCAACATTTAACCCTGGCACTGGGGAAATTATGTGGGCTTTGCAGCAAATCCAGGACCAAAAGGAAAAATTACCATGACAATACTGCTAATTTCACACAAGTAGGATATATCCCACATTTCATGGAACTGGAAAGGGATCAGACTTCTGAAGACTAACTTGTCTATGATTTCCGCTGTGGAAATAAAGGGAGATAGTGACAATAAATGACTGAGATAACCCACTATATATGAACATTTTTATCTTTTAATGAATAGGTTATTATTTTCCTTACTTGGGTAGTCTAAAAGTCTATTTTTTATTATTTTATTAATCTCTTTTTCCCAAGAAAAAAAGAGAGTCAGAAGTGATTACCTTGATATTGAAGGTATGCTCCTTGATTACCTTGGAGCATACCCTCAATAATTTGAGATGAGTCTCCAGATTTCTGCTTGTGAGCAGCAGAATTCAGTCCCAAATAATTAAATGCAAGAGTTCCCACAGAGAATTAATATGATGGTCATTTAACAGTAAATCTTCATCATGATACCACAAGCACAGTAGAAAAACATAAAAATGGCTTTTTGTTAAAATCAATCCCTTTCACTTTCTTAAAACAACAGCATCTCTTTTCCCATAAATATTCCTCTCCCATTAAATACTTGCTCACTGATCCACATTCTGTCTACTCAGACCATACCTTTAGAAATTACTTTCCTTGGAAAAATAAAGTGTTGAATAACTCTGCAGTTTTAAACTTGGGAATATTTCATTTACTTCAGAGAGGCTATGCAAGTGCTCTAAGGCAGGGTTACACGCCCAGCCTAACACAGCTGTGTGAAAGTGTCTAAACCTGGATTTTATTGTATATAATTCAAGTTTTATTTTATTGTAAAACTTTATGTGTTTAATTTCTCAGCTTCACTTTTATCTTCAATCAGTTTGGAGTAGAAGTCCTTTGTGGGTTTAGTTAGACCAGCATCTTCTGAGAAATTGATAGCAGGTAATTTCTAAAGCATATGAGAACAGATGAATTTGCCATTATATCTTCCCATGCCTCTCTCTGCTTCTACAAGCGTGACCCTCAGTGTTCTGAAGTGAAGGGCTTGCCTACATATTTATGAATTTGCCTTAATTTTTTCCAGTCTTGCAAATCAATACAAAAACATTTAGCATCTGTGACACTTGCAGCAAAGCAATTTCATATCGTTGGACATTCACGCTACTCTTCTACAAAACTATCCCCATTCAGCACTGCCACTTTTGAACTAAGAGCATCCCACACAGGATTCAACTTGCAGCTGGATCAAAGCTACCTTAATGGTGTAACAAGGTCTCCATTTTGTTTGCTCTACTCCTTTCCTAATATACTTTTATGCCCACTGTTTCAGAGTTAACCTTTCAGTCAATATTTCCTGCTTTCAGCTATATCTCTAAGCTGTCATCAGTGCATTAAACAACATTGAGAAGGAAAAAAAAACCCTTAAAATCCATAAACTATGATGTTATAACTCAAGGAATTGAGGGACATTTCACCCCTATGGCAAAAACTATGTAGATATGAAGACTACATCAGAATTTTACACATGCACTAAAACTCTAGGCACCCTGCACAGGATTAATTTTAGACAGCATAGCTTCATCTTTTAGTCAGCAAAACATCGGAGGGCATTTTAAAAATGTTATTTATTTTCTGAAGCTGGTTCATTTTTTGTATCTAAGAAATAACTACAGTCTCTTTTTGAAGAAGTCACCAAAATGAGAGATGACAAAGAGTATTCATCAGTTCTTTGACTACTGTACAGTGCCAGTTTCCTAGATAACAACTCTAATTCCCTCCTCTTTCTCTCCCTCCCCTTGAGAAGAGTTATGGAACTTTTCAAAGCTTGGTAGAAACTTACTGAGATAATTTACTGCTACTTTCCCTTTAAGAAACCTTTCATTTCTGGAAATGTCAGCAAATCTTATCCACCAATGTAGCTGAAATTATTCTTCTCAATCACGGGTAACACAGCTTGAGGTGCTATGTCATTCACATCACCGAGACATCAGCAATTCTCTTGTCCCTTCACCCTCCAGTGCCTGAGCTACTACATGGCTTGAGAAAATATCATAACCCTCCAGCTTACTTCCAGTTAGTTTTTCTGCTAATGAATTTTGTAATTCAACTTCTATGAACCCCCTGGATTCAGAGGCTTAAGGCATCTTCTGTAAGAAGACCTGCATGCCCTTGATAAACTTCCCTCACTTAATGGGTAATACCAGCACATACTCAGTCATCAGGTGCAGTGCATATTGCAGCTGTCCAAACTAAAAGAAAAACTCCCACAAAATCTTTTCATCTTGCAGGTATTATATTCAATGGCTATTCTGAAGACGAAGCAGCATTATTGTCTTCATGCCTGCTGACAAAACAGTCTAGTTATTTCCACCGATATCCTTGAAATCATACTTGCATAAGGCTAGAGCTACAAGTAAACAAAAAAGTTGAATCACCTGGTAGAGCAAGATATGGCATGACCATTGTTACCACCACCAAGACAGAATGATGAAATGATGGAAACAACAACAAAGACCCTGAAGGAAGAATACAGAATGGTGCACCTGAAACCTGAAACTAGTGACTTCCAGTAGAACTTCAGGGGGATGGAAAATCCTGCCAGAGATATCTCAGCCTTGGTTACTCATTTAATAAATAAGAACATTTTGCACTGAATACCCTTTCAAAGGGAAGGGGGAAAATACTCGGAATGCTAAAGGATCACGTCTCTATAATGCTCCTGGAATCTCATGACAATCAGTGGCACAAGAGTTGGAATTCATTGAAAATTATCAGACAGATATCACATTGCAAATTCCTAAGCTTTGCAACAGAGGGCAGGACCAGCACATGGAATCAAAAAGAACTACTGCCACACTGTGGTAGACTGTAAAAAAAAAAAAAAAAAAAAAAAAAGGTAATTTCTTTATCAAAGGGGCCTGCAGGGTACCTCTGGTCAAAGAGTTTTCCTTCTGTGACCACTCTGCTTTAATACAGTACCAAAAATAAGGAGAGAACTGTGCAATTGCATTAAACATCACAGTTCACCTCCTGGTAAATGGCTGAGCAGTCACAATGCCATGTTCATGTAACAAAGAATAAATCAGACAAAGGAGCTAGTTTGCTGGAAAGATGACAGCTTTTGACTAAACATCTCTTGGCATGACAACAGGCAGAAAATATAAAAGAATTGGATATTTTTAATAAAATACTACATTTTGTAAACATTGCATGACTATGGAGTACAATCATATATATGCTGCCACGTGGCAGCTGAAACTCTTGTCTCTTTAAGATGCCAAACCAGCTTTAAAAAGCTAGAGACCTTAAAGGCGTAAAACTTCAGCATATTTAATAAAAGAATTAATCTGTCATTAAAAATTTGCTGAATAATTTTTTCAAGAAACCTGTCCTTTTAAGTAGAACATAGCACTTGATGCTACAAAAAGCAAAGATTTAATTCTTAGTTCTACCTTATGTCCACTACAAAAGATGAAAAAATAGGACTAAAGAATCATTTTGGTTGGAAAAGAGCTCCAAGATCATTGAATCCAACCCAGCAATGCTAAGTCCACCAGTAAACCATATCCAAAAGTGCCACATCGAAATGGCTTTTAAATTCCTCCAGGGATGGTGACTCAACCACTTCCCCAGATAACCTGTTCCAGTGCTTGGCAACCGTTTCAGCAGAAAATTCATTCTTATTATCTAATCTAAATTGTGATTTATATATACATACATGTAAATACAAATTCTTTTACTCAAAAATTCCTCTTGCATGAATAACAGAAAAAAAGAACTTAATCATGCAGTTCTTTTAAAAAAAACCCAAACAATATCCATTGAGATCAGTATTTTCAGATTGCCTTTGCATTTTAAACTTTTACCATTAGAGATTGCTCAAAAGTAGTCCTAAAAGACCCAAATAGTTTAGAGAGGGATTTGAGAAAGTGATAGCTTTTTGAAATGTGTGCAGACATGTTGAAGAAATCTTGAGAAATAGCAGAGGAAACAAGTTTTGTGAAACTTTCAAAGGAGGTATGCAGACTGAAGCTGAAAGGAGATGAAAATCAGAGTCTTGACAGTTCTGCTTATCACTACAGGCTGTTGAGAAAGCAAGCTCTCCAGAGGCTGAAAGCCAGAACATGCAACAAACATCTCTCAGCTTACTGGAATACACTAAATCATATTTCCCTAAAAAAAGGGGGGGGTGAAAAAGAGAGTAATTTCTCCAGTATTGCTACCTACTTTCTCCAAATGGGTCCATTAGTGAAGTAGTTTTTGTCATTTTCAATGCTATCACGTCCATAACTGAAATCAAATTGTATTTCTTCAATTTTCCCTACTACTGTTAGAAAAGCTTTTGCTTTTGTAACTTAACTAATAGTTTTATTCGTTGAGTCAAATACAGCTTTAGAGAAAAGAAACTTGCTAAAGTATGATTTTCTGCAAAACGTAGAAAATGTGTTTCAATTACGCAGAAACTGAGAGACAACAAAGCAATCACATTTGACAAATTAGGGTAAGAATTATGTTTAATTGATAGTTTCTCAAGTTTATCTGATACTAAAAAGAGCACACAAAGTTGCAGCAGCAAAGCTTACATCTATTCAACTGCTGTGCAGAGGTGGTGTAAGCCAGCTCTCACAGATGGAAGGGCAGGGAGCAGAAACAGCTACTAAGATGACACGCTAAACCAGGTATACTTTTGTCTCCTCAGGAGTTGCAAAGGCACTGTGAAAGTGCCAGCCTAAGTAGAAACAAAGGCATTCGAAACGACGTGCCGTATCTTTTTATTGCGTACTTTTATTTTGGTGCATGCATTTCCATTCCCCTGTGTAGCTGAATCCAGTCCAACAGTCATTGCAAGAGACGTAACTATATTATAGCAAAGAGTAGGAGGATTCATTCCAGCAGCTTAGGAGACCTATGCCTGATGCCAGAGGGATCAAACATGCCTTATTACTGACTATTTTTACACACTTCTCATTTTATGGACTTGCTATCCTGAGCCCACAAAGCTTTCATCTTGCTATTAAGTTGCTCAGAAGAAGAGTGGCATATTCGGCCGCAATCTCTGAGGTTGACCAATGGATAAGGAAAAGAAACGTCTTAGGTACAATCCTCCCTGAGAGGGAGTGCTAAGTCCCTGCATGCAAGCAGCTGAAACCAGCATCTCCCCCACTCCTGGCCTGATCCAAGCTAGCACTCTGCACAGACACGGAATAGTGATTATTTTATGGGGACCATTTGCATTCTCTCTGTATTCTTTTATAGCATCCATAGAAGCCGAAATGCTCCTAAAGACATTGTATTGCTTTGTAGCAGCATCACTGGAGATTGCAGGCTCGGGAGTGACATCACAAAGACAGTTCATATCCAAATCACATACTTCTGTGCCCTCAGGGATTTCAGTTCAGTTCACCTGTATGTTCTGGAAGCATATTAGAAGTTACCAAGATCTGCCATTTCTATCTAAATCAAGTTTTGGCCATTGTAAAGTCTTCAGTTTTCTCAGTTACAATAAAATCAACAAAACACAACCCAACAACAGCAACACAACAACAGCACCCCCAAAATTCCCTCTTCGACTTGTTTTTATTCCCTCATAGCGACAGCTATGGTATCTTAACTGACTTTGCAATGACTTTGTTGGAACGTTCATTTTTCCAGAGAAATCTTAGACATCCTGGCTAGTTCTTAATGGTTTCCATAGCTCAGATGTCAACCAATATTGGACATGCCGAACTAAGAGCTGAGGAACAGACAGGATTAAAATAAATAAATTGGAGACTGACCTATACTCACTCCTTAGGCAATCTTTGTAATGGGAACATGAATTAAAAAAAAATAAATAAATTTTTTTTGAGGTGACATCTGGAAACCTTCTCTCTTTATCATCATTTTTCAGTACCCGCCTCCAATATATACCATCATTTTTTCCCCTGCTACTCTATGCAGTCTAAATCCTTTTTCATTTCCATTGCTGTGACCAACACCTTTTAAACTCTCCCAGTAAACTTGGAAGCACAAAGTTTAGCATTATACATTACACTTCAAGGACAATTACCTTGAGATGGTTTTCACAAAGAAGCAGTAGCTCAGTGCATCAACTAAGAGCAGACCAAGGATGATTTGGTACCACTCAATGTTCATGACTGAAAACAGAGGCTGTAAATTTAAACAGGGAACTGAGAAGAGATAGTGAATCGCTTTTTCAAACATCAGAATCAGAGTACCAGCCCTAGAGAGCAATGATGCACATGAACAACTCGAGTCTATTCATGTAAGTATACAGGTTTTGGAACAGTCAAAGCCAAGGGACTGTTTTAATCTCATTAAAGTGCAACCTAAACTCTGATATTAACCAGGTTCAGTTTAGCCTAATACTTAGTCCTGGTAGCTACTTCTGTTTCCCTTTACAATGTGCATAGTTTCTCATGGAAAAAAAAGCAGGATAATTTGCATGCCTTGAATATAGTTTGATATGTAATCTGACACAACTATACTCTGATTTTTATTGTGGCTCTAGCACTCCACTGCATGCCAATAATTATTATACTAATAATACAGCACTTCCTATTCCTTTGGAGGGCAAGCTGTATTTATTTTTCTGAAGCTCTAAATATCAAATTGATCAACATAATAAAACACATAGCTTCCAAATACATCCTAATCCTTTCCTCCCAGAACATGATTCTACTCTTACCTTTTTCCCTTAAATTTTGATATCATATAGGAGATTTTGGTGTCATGATCAAACCTGCAAATGTTTCAGTTTATTTCCTCACATATGAGAAAAGACTGAAGGAGCTGGCCCTGTTTAGCCTGGAGAAAAGTTCAATGTCTGTAAGTATCCATGAACAATCATAGCATCAATAACAATACTGGTTTTTTCTTTTTCTGGTTGGTTGGTTTTGGGCTCTTTTTGTTGTTTTTAATAAAAGCTACACTCTCATTTGTTTTCCTCTGCATAGGTCTCAGTAGTGTTCTTCAGGTAATGTACTCTTCAGCTCTAAAGTGCCCACTTAGTGAATTTTGACTGGTAGCTGTATTGAAACAAACCAGTTGAGGAGAATTTCTATCATAATTAAGAAAAATTTCTTCTCAGATCCAAATATGTCCATTCAGATATTTTTCAAATGCATTCTGCTTTCAAATAAATTTAAGCAGAGGACAAAGATAAGAATTTTAAGGAATATATAATGAGTTGAAAGAGGGTTTTGAATAGCAGTGGCTATGCCAATTTCCAACTATTTCTAGTTGTAAAAAGCAAACTGAGTAAACCTAGAGCCAGAACCAATAACAGATAAGATAAAATCTGATTATGGTTTGAGTACAATAATGCTGAACCTGTATTATAAAATGAATTATGTATATATTAATTTCCACTGCTTGTTCAAAAGGAAACTTAGTTCTTGAAATAATTGCAAAAGCCTTACAGTGTTTTGCTATGGCTTTCAAATAGATGTGTTCTAAAATTAGAAACAGCAAGATTCCAAAATGATAAAGACTAAAAAAAAAAATCTGAATTCATGTAACTAAAACACAATACTAGACTTTGCATGTAAAAGCAAAACTGCTTCATTTTAAATCCTGTGCTATTTCATTTTCAGCTGAACTCCTAAAAGGCTTATTTCCTTCTGATACTGCTCCAGTTGCTCTCTGTGGGAAACTATAGAGTTTATATATTATTCATCCAACTAAAAACCCTGAGGCAGGACCCCTGTGGAGACTCTTCAGTAATTGGTCTCCAGATGCTGGTGATATGCAGTGCTCTAAAAGTCCTTAAACATCATGAGAACACAATTCCATCTGCTTTTCAAGCTGCGTATGTTTAAAGGAACAACACAGACTGCTCACCCACATTTTCAGGCATCTTCTACAGTACCTAATTATTCACAAACTCATGTGCATCAAGGTACAATTCATGTGGCTAACATAACAGCTTAAAAATTTTCAAATTAAATAATCACTGCGTTATTTAATAAATATCTGATGCAGCTGAGCAACATAACCACAAAAACAGTATACAGCAGCAAAATTATTGATTGCTTTAATGTTCCCAGAATACACATAAACAGGAGGCACAGAGTGAAAAGCTTAGCAGTAATCATTCTGCATTAACATACCCTGACAAGATGAAGGTACGTGCAGTGAAAGTTCCTTTAGCATTTGACTTTACAACCTGAAACAGTAAAATTATAACAATGCTTAAATCTTAATTTCAGTATGATTCCAACATGGACATTTATGCAATTCACTCAAACAGGACCTTGAAGCAGGCCTATAATTTTGTTCTCTACTTGAATGGTCAATCCCTGCATTTCCTTGGACCCTGCAAACTGGGAATAATAAACATGTTAATATTTCTTTTTCCAAGAATACTAACACACAAAGGACATTAGTTTTCAGGACATCTCAGTTGCAAACACCATTTAAATGCTCAGCAAGCAAGTTATTAATGATAACTTAATCTAGATCTGCAAAGGATGCTGGCATCAGTTACCTAACAGCCCTTTCTCCCCTCTTTCTTTGACCTATTCTCAGGGTTCCCTACCTCAGCTTGTACAGTATCATTCTTCTTTTTTCTGAGTTTCCCCTAATACCTTCTGTTTCCCTCAACCACCATATTGCACAGGCTTGAAAGGCAGCAGTTCAAGGCTGACAAACTGAGTTCATCTAGCCTAGAGCCTCTCTTTGACATCAAGGTCAGTGAGATGCAACTGATACAATTTGTAGCCTAGTTCCACAAATTTGTACTGCAGGCACATCCAGGTGCATGAAAGAACTACATAACATGAAATCAGAGGCTATTTGTGCTAGAAGCAGCATGGACTAGGAATCATGGTTGACAGAAACATATCTCCTCAAAAACAGTGAAAATAAAAACTAAACTGGGTAAGTAATGCTACATGTTAACAAGAGGAGAACACTAGTTAATAAAAAGGAATAAGATACATGGAACACAATCTACTTGGGAAAAAAAAAATTTGTCACAAAATGATGAAGCAGAGTAACATCAGAAGTCAAGTTCAGGTCTTCAGGATGACAGAGGGAAACACAAGAACCTGCTGCTGCTCAGTGACTGCAAGTGCCAACAGATTTCTCACCAAGTTCAGACAGTAGCTTAGAGAACATCAAACATCACTGCCACTGCCTACAGTAAAGCAACCTTGAAACAAACGCATGTGGCAATGTCTTTTTGCTTATGCAAATTCTTACATCTGTAATGAGGCTGTTCTCCAAATCTCTGAAGCCAAGGGCAAATGTACAAGAATAAATCAGTAGAGTGTACTAGACTGGAGATCCAGTCTAACCTAACTTTTATTTTACTCTTTAGTCAGACATGATTATTCAGAGGATGCTGTCTTGACTCTTAGAGATTGTCAAAACTTGAGATCCAGAATTTCTTTGCCTCTTACTGTCTCAATAATAGTGGTGAGAAATCTGTTGGCATGGCAGTCCAAAACCAAGGTGCATAAAACGGTTTTGTACAGCAACTAAAATCTTCAACCATGTGGTAAATGACACCTTTTTTCTTCTACTTTGTTTAAACAATTAAGAACTTTTTATATTTTTGACTTCTTCTTCCAGAGAACATAGAGTCTTCTAAAACTGCTCTTGAGAGTCTCCATTTCAGATCTGGTGAGAACAAATGCACAGTTTTTCTAGCTAAGCTACATACTTGTTTTGTCAATTCACATTTGAGGCAACATTCAGCAAAATACAATCCTGTATAAATTTATCACCTTAACCACCTTCAAGATATCTATATTCACAAGGGATGACAACAACGTGATGAGAACTCAGTACCTCCTACTATAAAGAGCATTCACCCTTTGCCATCTTTGTTCTCACATCTACATATTAACTTTTTTGTTAGTAACAGAAACCAAATTAATTTAAAGATGCTTAAACTCAATCCAAGGCAAATGAAAACAATATATTTTTCTGCATAAGTATAAAAAGACGTGGCCTTTAGACAAGCAAAAATACTCCTGTGTGTTTGTACCCATGTGTACATTTACCATTTGTAAGAAATTTTCTCCTTTGCAGAATTTTTATCACTCTGGAAATCATGATTCAGAGTATTTACAAAGAGTTGGTTTAAGAATCGTCCACATGCATATGATGAAAAAACTGAGTGCATATCAATTGTAAATACTGTAATCAAATAATTGAGGTAAGCTGCGCAATGTTCAAAAATAAAATATTTGAAGCAATTAAAAATTAATATTTGAAACATCTGCTATTTAAAGCACTTTAAAAGCATTCATTAAGTATCTGATGAAGTATATGCAGCAAAATAAGTATACATTTTCAGCCTGCTATTTGTCTTTTGCAATTAAAGAAAGGTATGCAATACGGCTGTATTTTTCATTAAAATTTGGAATATTCTCTGATGCAGTAAGCATCTTTCTTATCGTTTTCCTACATCTTCACTACTGAATTTTATGGTCCAAAAAGCTATCTACAAAGCTACTGAGTTTATATTTAAGAAGTTCTATCAGCAGGTTACACAGATCTGAACCATTTTGACACACAACAGCTGACACTCAGTATTTTAAGTCTAAATTACAAATCTACTATTTGAATATTTCTCATAAATGTGGTAGCATTCTGTGATTGTTGTACTGCAAGTCTTAAAAATATTTATTATTTGCACTTATTATTACTCTATGCCATCAATCCACTGGGAAAATGACACCACTGTGAGATGACTTCCACATGGAGCAACTAGGGAAATGCATTTATAACACTTGGAGAGTAAAACAGCAGTTCAGGGAGTTACAGCTCACAGCTGAGAGTTTTGAAGAGATTATATTAATTTTCTTAGAGTAAATCACTGTAGTAGAATAATCAAATTTGTGACTCTGAGAAATGCACAAGCAAAATAATCTCAGGAGGACTGGGAATATGAAATAATTACAGTAAAAGGCAACTTTATGGATTTCTGTTTACTGTAGTTGTGTCCCAAACCCCTTTCAACAAGGCCTATTTCTGAACAGATTTGTTGGGGGAAAGCTGAAACAAAGAAAACAACATCAAAGCACATGGAATAAATATATAGAATAGTCTATTCATATACACAGTTGGCTAAGTAACAGTAACCTGGGATGGATTTTCATGTGGACCTGTAAGAATACCTCTGGAAGGCAAAACTAAAGCATTTCTTTCCATAATTAATGTATCTGGAAATCAACACTATGAGAAAATAAAACCAATTGCATTAACCTGATAAATAACATGGGAATAATATTTTTCCTATGTCACTTCAAAGGATAAAAATTTACCATCAGTTGGAACATTATTTTGAATTCAGAATCCAAAACATATTCTATAGTTTATGGTTGGCTTGCCTGATGTAAAAGACCCAACTTACATAACTGTAATACCATTATAGATTATAGTAAGTTTATATATTCTAATGATGTTATTGATTATGAGAAGTTACTATAGCTATACAATATTGATGTCCTTTTGTCTTTTAATTGGGAAAAATGTTTATGAGAGATGACAGTGGAATTAAAATCAAAGTTAATGATCCTCCTGAATCGAGTCAAAGAACAATAGCTGTAAGACTGCACTGGTGAAATGTCTTACCTACCTTCTGCAGGAAATACTTGCAGAACTGAAGAGTTCTAAACATACTAAGATAATGTTTTGAAGGTAGCATGACTTCAGCATCACCATGCTGTGTTTGCCCCTCTCGGAGGCATTAATGTTTCATTTAAACCAAAAGAAGACTATGCTTTTCTTCCTGTAGCATGCAAAAAGCTCTTCTGCATTATAATAAATACCAGAGTATGTACAATGTCACCACTAACAACTGTACATTAATTGGGAAGTGGGGGTGGAGGGAAAGCAATAAAAACATTCTATAGGCCTATTAGGACACATTTCAAGTGTGGAAAACCATTATATGCCTATAACTAAACACTTAAATTTTTTTGTCTATTACATGTACAACATCACGTACACAATATATATTGAAGCTGCCTTTGCAAGGTTTCAGTGGCAGTATAAATGAAGTTGTAGCTATTCATACAGGACCTCTTAAAAGCAGCATATTTAACAGCAAAAATACATTCACCTACACGTTCACCCTTTCTAAACACCAAATAGATCACTAAACCAATTACCAGTTTGCTGGAATGTAATCCTTCTATCTCAACTCCTCTGAAATCAGAAGAGTAAGACTGGTGCTACCCAAGCAGACCATAAAAGTGGTCCCTGTTAAAGAAATTTGAATTGCATCATATAGCAAACGGATGAATTTGGGTAGAAATGTGTTAGAAACTGACTTCGGAGTTTGGTGTTTCCAAGCCTTTCTGGAGAGTCCAAGAGGTGCCTGACTGCAGTCCTGCAATGCCAGTCCCGATACCTCAGATGGGTGTGGCCATCTGCCAGAGACCAGATCTGGCTCACTTTCATCCAGGTTTCACTGAAGGCAAAACTACTCCAACCCATGACCAGAAGAAAGCATTACGGTGCACTGCCACACTTCCATTGCTCAGTAGCAGAGTATCAGAAAGAAACAGCTGGCTATAGAGCAATCCCTCCACAGTAATGCTTTTATAGCTGTGGGGGAACCATAGGCAAAATTGCATCAGGATAAAATTTTTCTCAGTAATCAATAAATCTGGTCTATGTGACCTCACCTAACGACATTTCTACACATCTATAGTATCTTGAAAGAATGAGTTCCATGTTTCAATTATACTTCATAGGACAAAGTGCATTTCTTTTCCTTTTATGCCCTCAACCTAATAACTTTTTAAATCTATCTCTACTCTCATATCAAGACAATGAGAAATACCATCAACATTTTTTTCACTTTCTTCTTTTGCACATGCCTAGTGTAAACCAGGACTAGTTAGGTAGTTTTTAATTCTTTACTGTGAGGGTGATGAGACACTGTAACAGGTTGCCCAGAGAAGTTGCGGATGCCCCATCCCTGGCAGTGCTCAAGGACAGGTTGGATGAGGCATTCAGCAACCTGGTGTAGTGGGAGGTGTCCCCATCTATGGCAGGGAGCTTGGAACTAGATGATCTTTAAGGTCCCTTCCAACCCAAACCAGTCCTCAGTAACTCCTTCTAATAATAACAGTGCAGATTTTGGCTCGTCAGCACCTACTGTTTCCTTCTGCAAACCATTTTCTGCTGCACTGCATTATGTGCTGCAGACTCAGATTGTTCAGCTGTGTGGGGATTCATTCAAGTATTACCAGAGGCAAAAGCACAGCACTGGAGACAGCATCAGGAGGAACACCGTGGCACAGTTTTACAAAACAGGGTTGCTGAGAAAACAGAAAAGCAAGGATGAAAGTTGCTAGAAAGGAGAATTCCTGAAAAACTAACCTGATGTGGTAGAAAGACAAGGTGGTATTATGGACATTATCTAACTGCCTTAAGGAGATCTTCATGACTCAAGGAGACTTGAATCAAAAGAGAGTATTTTTAAGAACAATAAATTATGTAGTACTAGTACTCAACCACATTAATCATAAGGACAAAAGGCCCAGGCCAGTCCAGAGCAATGGATGAAACTCACCCTATGCTAAGTAAGCATCTGAAGCAATCTCTACACCATTATTGTGAACTGAAGGAGAATGAGAATCCCAGAGGGCTGGAAGAGAGCAGACATGATACCTATGATACCTAACTTTATAAAATGCAAGAACAATTGAGAACCTGGTAATTTATAGACTAGTCCAAATAGATTTGATCCCTAAAAAAAAAAAAAAAAATTAGAGCAAATTAAAAAAAGCACCAAACCAAAAAGAAGAGAAAAAACCATAGGCACCTATAAAATAGGAAGAGAAACAGCTACAAGACTTCCAATAGCAAAATATCACAAACAATAGAACAGTTTTGTTCTTAAACAGATTAACTGAATGAGACACTGTAGAGAAAGTGAATTTTAGCAAGGTTATTTGACATGATGTCCCCCTAAATGTATGTACATAATCTGAGTAAGAGGCCACATCCGAGAACTCAGTAAATACAACATGGTATCTGGTGCAAATGCTACTTACATATGTTCAAGTACATGTAAGAAAACATCAAATAAGCAAACACACACCTTAAAGCTGACTTGCAGCCATGGATTTGATAATATTGCAGCAATCATTTTACTAACTTTTTTCCCCCACCAAATATTACCACTCAAGAGCAGATGCAAATACTTGCAGATTCTGCTAGACGCTGAAACACATTTGATCTCACCTTCGGTTTCATATAAGAATATAGTTATAGTGAAGGCTGAAATACTAACCATATAAGAAGAAAAAGGCTTAGATTACCATAAGAAAGGGATAAAGAACCAACAAAGATAAGCAATTCAGGAAAGCATGCAATAGCTTAGAAGCAAGGAGGGGAGAAAAAGAATCTGTAAAGGAATCAAAACCTCCCCATAAACACACACAGATACTACAGCAAATCTACTGTAACACATATAAAAGGGCTTTTACCAAGAAAGGGTGAAGATACTGCAATGAAGTACAAAACATAGATTGGGACTCTTGGTGACTAACCTTACAAGATTTATGCAGAGTATTAATGAAGAATGGGTTAGATCTGGCTGGAAGAGAGAAAAGGCCGAAAGCTGCTTACTTTCTGTTTTATGTACCCTTCAGAAGACTAAGCAGTATCAAGCTGCAGGCAATTAAAAGTGAAAAACAAAACCCATTAGAAATAGGGGGATATTACCTTCTGGAACATACTTGTGAAGATGGAAAGCCCATGGGAAAGGTGGTGTGGAGAACAGACCACCTTCTTTCGCAGTACGCAGTGTTAGTCTGAACAGAACATCATCAGAATTAAAGACAATACAGGGCAATATGGTAACAGACTCCCAGTGGGAGAGCCATGTGTCTGTTCTGCTTTAGGAGGACACGCACGCTCACTCCAGGGAGGAGGCAACACAGGAAAACAGCAGGACGAGCTGTCAGCTCTGACTCCACTGGGGCACGGGAGGATCTTCTGCTCAACAGAATGCACGGTATATTCTCATTTCCTGTAACAGAAACTGAAAAAGGGCCTACCCTTGATGGCCTGTGGGAAAATGCAAACTATATGTAATTTGACACACAGGTTTATTTGTGGTTTTCTACTTTTCCTCTCTCTGTTGCTGAATGTGTGGATACTAGAGGTTGGCTTTCGGGGGAAGGAAAAGAGCAAAAAGCGTCTGGACTGGGACAGTTCAACACAGCAGCGCACATTAGCAGCACAAATAAATATTCTAATTTTATGCAGAAACCGGTTCTTATTGTTATCTATAAGAATAAGAAGCTACCAGTGTTTTTCATTTTTGCTTTAGGATTTTCTCTTCTTTTATTTTTGTAGCTACAGATTTACTTTTAGCTTCTTTGAAGAGCCTCCTTTCACAGTTGGCATGGCTTTCTAGACTATTTCCAAATTCCTTATCCCAAGAAACTGCAGGTGGGATTGTAAAAATGCCATTGTCATGGGATTCTCTTACACAGAATAGCAGTAGTACAGTGTTTCACTTATTTTTCCAGTTACTTCAGGAGCATAATGAGATGGATGAGAAAGTTGAAAACACGTCACTAAGGATTTTTGTGCAGTAAGTTGTGCTATGAGCAGTGGTGACTTTCCAAAGGGAGGTTTGCTGCTGCTTTCTGTTTGGCTGCTCGAGAACCTCCTGCAATGGAGAAGCCACTGAGGGAGGCAGCAAACAAGCACTGCACAAGCACAAAACACGTCAGACTCTCTCAATCACACACACTGGTAAACACACTGGTCATTTGTGAATCGTTCTCCAGTTCCAAGTGTGTGACCCTGATCTGCTTCCATTTACTCTCCCATAGGTGGCTTGCTTCAGACCCATCCCTATGACCTTACAAGCATTGAGGCAAAGATAATGAAGCAAACACAATAATCTAAGGTGGTTTATTTCTTAAACTGAGAAACTGAAGATAATATTTACATTCAAAAGTTTTTTACCTTTTTCACTGTCATCCTTTATTTATTTTTAAGGACTTCTCTATACCCACAACCATGTTACTATCTTAATTAACAGTGAGTTGTTTTCTTATGTGTGTTAGAACTACTTCCACAAAAAGGACAGAAGAGAAATTCTATACCTCAATTGCGAGATCTCTGGAAAAATTATATTTCCTGTTGAATCTCAGCGAGAAAAAAGGCAAGGTATTTCACTCACAGTTAACAGAGAATTGGCCCCAATAATTAAAAAAATCATGAAAAAATGCAATTTTGTTCAGACACCCACAATAAAAAAGGTTGAATTCTGTTCTCAGTTGCAATATGCTAAATATAGATGAACAATAAATGATGAAATAATTCTAATAAAAAAAATGGGGACAAGACATCAGAAGCGTCTTCTCTTGGAATAGAAGAAGATCATAATTCAAGGCAGGCCTGAACAGCAAAATATATCAAAAGAGATCCTTATTCCCAACACTGCTTTAAAATTTCTGTGAATTTAATGGATATTCAGAAAGTACCAGCTAGAGATGGTACTCTATAACTTCTCCATAATTTCTAAAAAATATTTAATATCTGTAAATGTTTTAGGACTGTGATACTGACCACAAGCTGACCACAAGAAAGATGAATAGAACAATGGTACAGAAATTCTCAGGAAAGGAAAAAGAGCCATTTTATAGTTTATTTAAAGCTGATCTGTAAGTACTGCTGTAACTCCACTGACTCACTAAAATTAAGTAGGCTATCAGGTGAGGACCTGCCCCAGATGTGTTAAATATGGTGTCATGTCAGACGAATTTCACCCACAAACTAGATGGTAAAGCTCTATCCACTGTCTTCCTAGAAAAGAAAAACTGAGTATTCAGTGGAAATAATTTACTTCATACTTGAAAAATACTTTAAAAGAGTATAGACATACATATGCAAACACACAAACACACAGCCTTGTCAGAACAGAACACTGACAATCCCCCCTTCAAGATGCAATCATTGCGTTTTTTTGACTGCTTTGCATATGAAGATAAGACTGCCTTTGGCAAGATATCAGTTTATGCATTGTGGATAAACATTTCCATATAAAAATGTGAATTTGCAGAGAGATGTACTATCTACAGTTGGAACTAAACTCCATGTTCCATCATTCTGCTCTCCCTCATCTGAACTGTACATATTTTCATCAGCTTTTGCACACCAGGAGTAATACCAACAGAGGAGGAGAAAGATGTAGGGAAATTGCTGACACATTGCTGTGCTCATTTTTCAGTTACTTTTCTGTCCTGAGTTCCTGTCATAGACTGCACAGATGTACCGGCACAGACATTTCAATTCACAAAGACTGGGTCTTCTGTAAGCTAGTGAGACCACAAAGCAGAAAAAATTTCTTCTGCATTATTTTTACATCTTCCTCTCTCCTTCCACACAGCTACCATGTAATCCCAGAGTACCAGAGTTGAAAAACTGAACAAATTAAAGCATGCTCATCCTGCATTGACTATGTCCCCAATTACTGCAAACACACAGAAAGAATACTGAAATTCTGCCATTTAAACTGAATGAAATGACAGTAGATATGTGAAAGGAATTCATCACCTTCTCTTTGAATGTATATAATAGATTAAATCAACAAAACAGCTGAAATTTTCAAAACACATGTAAAATGCCCCATTTCCCTGTTGAAATGTCACTGGTTTAGTCCATTAGTCCACCATCTAGTCCATTCAACAGAACCTCAGGGATGTGCACTGCACTGCAGGCTAGGCAAAGCAACTCACCTCCTGATAACAACGAATGTGCTGAAGGACCAAATATAGAAACAAAACAACTGCAGGCTTTATCTAGTGTGACAGATGTATCAGGTAACATTTGGCCTGTTGGGCTGACCAGACCCACCAGGATTCCTGAATCACAAGTCCCCATCCCTTTACAAGCATATGCACTATGCAGAATTTAATTAGCACGTGTATAGCTGTTCACTAGGAATCAAGATAATTCACTGAAGTTAACTTCTGCTTCACAATACTGCTAAAATGCCTAAACTTTAAAATAATGCTGACCCAACAGTTTTCACTGCCAGCTAAATCAGGTTTATCAGGTGCCAAGGTAATCAAAGCTGCAAATCAAGAACCTGGCTGTGACTATGATGATGCAAAGAAGTTCTGAACAGACTTACTCATGACAAAGGTGTCTGAAAAAGTGGCTGAGCAACCAGCATACCCCTAGGGATTCAAATCTCTAGGCTGGTACCAGCTGAACAATTCCTGCCAGCCTGCACCCCAACACCGACATATCTCAGAGGTAACTAACTCAAAGCATCAAGAAAGAAAAGATTTTAATGGTGACCATTTGAGGTACTAGTATTATTATCACCTGATAGTTTAAAAGCTACAGAAATCACATACAAGTTTATATAAAGGCTTTAGCAGTATTTTTCTCCTTATTTAATTCAAAACTTACTTGAGTTAAAACCAAAGATCTCACTTGAATGACTTTCAATTATATTGATTACATTATATGAACAGCATTAATTATTAAAACATGAAAAGTTAAAAGAGCATTTCTACTGTTCTGCTTTTCTGTAGTACACAGGCTGAATCATTAACCCAGTAATAAAAAAAAAAAAAAAAAGAAACTGAATCCCACTGATTAACAAAAAACCCAAAAAGCCAAACCAACCAACCAAAAAAAAGACCATATCCAAACAATAGGAAGCAAATGAAGTTAGAAAGAGAAGTGGAAGGAAAAATATAAAACAAGTGCATTTATTGAGAGGAGATATTTACTTCTTCAATTCATTCTTTAAAGTTTTGTGACTGTTGAATAGAAAATATTTACTGATCAATTTTTTTCCACAGGGAACCACAAGCAGTAAAACTGACAAAATGCACCATAATGTTCAGTACCCCAAGTATCAACTCACCCAATAAAGGAAGAAGAACAGCCTACCTATTCAGCCAGTTCCATTAGTCTAGAGATACTGATGGTGTAATTTCTTCTGGCTGCTTTCACGTAAATGATGACAGGAAGGGTCTTCCACAGTTTTTCCCCCCCTACACAATTAAGTTTGAGCCAAAAATGTTTACCAGTAGTATCATTTTTTTCTGTAAACTGTGTTAAAAACTGCAATGTAGTTTTTGCTCAAGTCAGTCCATCAATTACTCTTTTATACACTTTTCACTGAACAAGAGTTTCAGCAGTGAATTGCCTCTCACCCCTCATCATACCAGATGAAAGACCTAGTAAGAAAAGATTTTACACGTCTTGGGTATTAGTCCAATAATTTCTTTTCCAGCTTTGGAAGCATTGTCATGTGTAGTACCAATGTGTTCCTGGTCCTGCCAGCATTTTCACACTAACAGAACTTTTGTTTTGGTCCCTAATATTACACATGCAACTAATAACAGATGAATGCTCACTGTGCAAAACTGAGATATCTGTGCATTAAGTCAGTGAACTCTTTTCATCCTGTCAAGTGAGAATAGTTTCCAATTGTTTAGCACACAGCAGTTAAAAAATAGAACGTTCAACGGGAATTTAAAAAACCCAAAACATTCAAAATCTGAATGCTCACTGCCTGGTTCTCAGTATCTCCTATTCTCCTTTGCAGCACAGTTTAATGATTTTCTTGCTTTAAGGAAGAAAACATGCTTTCCAAGGACAATAAAGGGGCTAAGAAGGCTGCACTTAATTGGAAGACTAAATTTACTCAAAGTGTCTCTGGATGTCTGCCAGATTCTTTTCAGTGACACTTACTGCAATCTTTAAGAACTAAAAAAAATATAAATGAATGCCAATGAACCTCCCAAAAATTAAATGCAACATACTCACATTTAATATACAGAAATAAATCAGTACATTCAAAAGCTATTGAGACAGAAATGTCATTACATTTCAAGCTTAATTTTTCTTTGTTGGGGGGGGAGGGGGGTACAGCTTCCAAATTACTTTTACAAAATCTACGTTGTGTTAATGGAAAGTGTATCTTTATGAAAGCACAAAAACCAGAGAAGTGGATTTGAAAAATTCTGCCAGCTTTGAATAGCAGAAATCCAGAGTATGAAGACTGGCTAGCTAATCATTTAGTAATTCTAGCCTATTGTTATAAATTCCATTGTCCAGGCTATTCAACGTGAGCAATAAAAAAAAGTGCATATAGAAGTAAAAAGTGAAAACTCCTTACTTCAAACATCATTCTGCCTTATTAGTCTCTTACAGAGAAATAAAAAGAGAACTGATGATCACAGTGAATGGACCTATATTTACAAAAAAGGGAGCTGAGGGACTTGCCAAAAAAACCCCTTTTTTTACCATTACCCGAAGCTTCTTCTTTTCCATTATAGTTCTACTATATAAGAAAAAGTGTTTATCTCATACACATCAAAAAATTAAAATGTAGCCTAAACAAGAAGAAGCCTGCTTCAAATATATCCACACAATTTTAAGTGAAACCTGGGATATTTGCATAAATGTATAAAGCTTTTAACACTTAAGTTTTAAACAGTCTTTCAGTCACTATATTTAAAAAAAGAATAAATACATACTCTAAACACCAGACTGGAGTTACATTCATCTCATTCCAAAAGAGATCAAATTTTGAGTCAGATGTGGTACTGTGACAAGTTTTTGTGACACTCCTTGCAGTCACTATGGCGCATGAATTCACCACTTTGACACTGCAGTGAAAAAAAAAATCAACAATAAAAGCAAAAATATATCAACAGACAAAAAAGTGTATATGGACCCATACTTAACAGATCTCCTATGCTTTCTCCTTCAAAGAGAATGTTTGTACAGCATCACAATTTATAGAAACACTGAAATAATACCACGAATATCTGGTTATCTGCATTTTAAACAATGCAGTTTTTATATTTTAGAATTAGAAGATGTGCAAGTTAGACTTTTTTACTAACCATTACGCATTCAGTAGTCTGATCTTCTCAGAAAAAGGGGTTTCAAAGACATTAGTTTCTCTAGAAGCAGAACTTGATGGACACTGACAACTATTTTTCTTGCACTATAATCTTCTCAATGCATCTCAATGACTTTTTGTCATCTCTGTCTCCATTATCAGTTCAGTAAAATGATTTACACTAGGTTCTGGTGAACGGAGGGAAAAAGGAGAAAAAGAAATGATAATGAACCAATTGCTTATATCTTTGATCATTTCATTGACCCAGAAATCCTTCAAGCACAGATGTAATTTCAGGTACATGAATAGTACTAAAACTCCAATGGAAATTGCTCCTGGAAGTGTAAGAGTAGAAGGCTTTGTGTAGAATAAAGGCTAAAAATCTCAAGCACTAAGCAAACTATAAGGATTTCACAGATTTTAGATAAAAGTAAGTCCTCCATTTTTTCTCATATACTTTTTATGCACTTTCTAAATACTATTTTTTTTTTAGCTAACAAAAGCCTACAGCTTTTAACTTTCACTTAGAAAAGTTGCATTGAAGACTGAATAAAATGCCATCAAAGCTTATACTGACGAGGATTTAAACATCCAAACAAGTGTAAGGAAACGAGGCGTTAATTTTTATATACCCTAATATTAAATACACTTCATATTAGGAAAAAAACCTCAAACACAAAAACCCAACCAACAACCAAAACCCACATTCCAAATCCTAAAACATTCCTTCAGTTCGGAGTGGAACTCATGCTCATATTGGGTTGCTGTAGTTAACCTGAAAATGAAAAACCAGATTGGATATATGTACAAATGGAACAACCTCTCATTTACTCCCCTCTCCTGCCTGTTTGGGTCGAGGTCAAATAAACTTGTGACATTAACACCTTCATCCAGTAAAGTCACCTGGGGATTCATTAAAATGGCCCACACATGAAGATGGGCCAAGAAATTTTAATCTGCAGGAGATAATATATGTTGTAAGCCTGCAACAAGGCTTAAAGATGGACAACTGCTTACACCAAATAAAAAGAAAAATTTTTCAAATTGAATAAAAATTGCATTGAAATACCCTCTTGAGAATTCATCTGTCCTCCTTTTAGAACACAATTCATGCTTCAACACAATCTCAGGAAAGGACAATGCAAACAATAAAAGCCTTCATATGTTAGTGGACATCAGTAATTGTTAGAATTCTGGCCATTCAGATATCAGTATCTAAGATATTCGGATAACTTAGAATTCTGTCCATTCAGCACTTCACATGTTAAGCATGCACTGACCCAGATCAAGTAATGTGTGCTTTTTAAATTTTAATAATGAAAAAATTATACAGTTACAATATGATCTCCAGGGCTCAAGAAATTGCCTTGCATAGAGTTTTATTCTTGCAATTTATTAATTAGTCTAAAATATATTTTGTATACAACCACTGCCTTCATAAAGCCATCTCTTACATTTATTAGTTTTAGTAGAACATATTCTTTAATGGTGTATCTTAATACAGTTAAACCAGCACAATAGTTCAGATTTCATCCTGAGACTCATTACATTGCTAATCTCAAAGATGAAGGATGGCAGCGGTTAATTATGTTTTATGTTTTGAGGTTTTTTTAATATCCATCTTCTGCTAAAAAAAAATCCAAACCAAAACCTCCCAAAAAATGTAAGGTGTTTTAACAAATACATGCAGTTTCCTATTTCTTTACAGAGTTATTGAAACTTGAATCAAATCTTGCTTCTTTACTGTTGAGCCAACCAATTGGTGAATTCTTCCCACCTTGCAGAACAGCTCTACAGAAAATACTTTTCCACCAAAAGTATATATCTATATTTTAAGTATTGATTAAAACACTCAATTTAGCCAGGGCTTCCTCTCAATTAAAAGCTTTCAAAATCTTACCTTTGACTTAACTGTACTTTGCTACTTTACATATTTGCATGAAAGACACGAATGTATTTTATAATGACTAGTTTTAGAAAAAGAGATGCTCCCTCAACTATGATCACTGCATATTGCTGTGTAGGATTGTTGCTTACATTTTTCTAAAGCCTTTTAGACTGTTACTTGAATGTAGAAAATCTGAGACACATAGACTAGTCTTTGGCTCTCTAGCCACACCACCAGCACATTTAAAAAGAAAGAACAAGATGAAGAGAGTACAGATCATTTCTACCTAGAAGTAAAATACTTACGTACAAAAAAGTTTCTAATAGAATATGACAGTCTATAAGGAAGAATGTGTCAATGAGAGCACAAGAATATGAGGAAAAGTCATTTAGCTGATACAATGTTTTGAAGGAATCTCTTTGTTATAGTATTACCAGAGCTGGCACACAGTGTTTTCTTTTGAGACTGACCCTTCTCAGCAGTAGGCAGGATTTTAAGTTAGATCATACATGAAAAAAAACCAAACCTCAGTGAACTGAGAAATGGGTGAGCAGCCATCACCAAAAAATTTCACAGAAGGAACCATTACACTGGAAAAACTTTCCACTCTTATAAAGGAGGGCTACAAATATTATTAGGAGGCTGGAGAATCTCTCCTATGAGGAAAAGCTGACAGAGCTGGTCCTGCTTGCCTGGAGACGAGGAGATCTTGCTGGTGCATACAAGTATCTTAAGAGCAGGTGTGAAGAGAATGGGCCAGACTTTTACAGTGGCACCCAGCAACAGGATAAGGGGCAATGGGCACAGAGTGAAACACAGGAAGTTCTGTCTCAATAGCAGGAAAACTTCTTTACTTTGAGGGTGACAGAGCACTGGAATAGGCTGCCCAGAGATCCTAGGCAATATGTTCTAGATAAACCTGCTTTAGTAGGGGGTTGGACCAGATGATCTCCAGAGGTCCCTTCCAGTCCCAAATATTCTGTAGGTCTGTGATTTTGTTACCATGAATAAATAGAACATTTGTTGATTTGTTAAATATATAATTACAGTACTAAGCAATTATACCTATTGATCTTTCACACTGATGCAAATAACACACTTGGCACAAAACAGACTTCCACATATGGAGTGTCAGTTGCAGCTATCATTTGTAACTGGAGAATTTTATGGTACTCAAATATAACTACAATAATTAATTTACTTACTTTCTCATTTTAAAATCTTTATCAAACAGATGTATGTGGAAATACTCAGACCTCTGAATGCATACCTCCGGTACAAATAATCATTACAAAGGGAAAAGATCTACTGAAATGTATAGCTCAGATTTTTCTTTAAGTGCCAGAAAGACTCAGCAACAGGCACATGCTGTGGGCTGCCTTGCTCATGGTCCCCCCAGATTAATATGCATAAGGGGGGTAGTATTTGTGGAAAGCTACTCACAGCTTCAGCACTGTGGCCAAGTGCTCAGCTGTTAAGGACCGTGTTAAGCCAGCAGGGAACCTTCAATTTCACACGTGAAAGGATGAAAGGGTAATTTCTGTGCCAAACTGAGGCCTCAAATTAAGAGTCTGGTGCATCTCTAATTCTATTTGACATGAAACCCTCTCTCAGAAGGGTTAGGCTGAGTAAGTATATTAAACTGAGCTCTATTTACTAGATTATGTATGAGAAACTGGAAACACAGACCCTGTAGGAAAACAAATTTTCTTCTTTAGTCCCAAAGGACTGTGAAAGAAAGAATTGCCAGAATTAAGCATTCAGGAAATTTGATTCAAACGGACTGGTTAACTGTTAACAGATATGCACAGATCCAAAAACAAGGACTCGGATGGCAGCATGTCGAAACAAAAGTACATCAGATTTTTAGTCCAGAATCTGGCCCCCTATGTCAATTAAAGAGAATCTGGTAAATACAATGCTCAGCTAGTACATGAAGGTAATGCTATAAACATCTACACTGTCTCAGCAGGTGACTAACAAGTAACTAAATAGGGCACAGCATACTTAGGGAGGTTTTCACTAGATTACTGAAGAACCTCCTAGCATGGAAGAAATAAAGAAGGACAATACATACTATATTAAATAGTGGCTACACAAATGGCTTTTAAAATGGCTGTTATTAAAAAGAAACTCCCACTGTTTGAGAAGACCACAAATATTCCTCTTGTAATCTTTCTCCATTTGCCCATGCAGTGCGAAACTACCAGTATGTAGAACGAAACCTAACAGCATCAATTCATATAAATAATAAACTAATCCAAAGAGACACACATAAAGACTTACTTGCATGTGTTGCAAAGTTTGGCATGAAAATGAAACCCAAGATGAGTACTTTTTTAACTTTAACTTTAAACTTGCTCTCTGTAGGAACTACCAAACTTCTAAGCTATCCAGGGCTGGAAGCTTTCTTTGTATGAAGCAGCAAAAGGCTGTCACATAGATCTCCTTCTCAAAGCATTTAGAGAGACAACTTAGCAGCTTCTGGTTGCAATTTGTTACCAACAGTGAAACAGCAGTTATAGTTGAGGCTTCCCAGCCACCAGATTTCTAAAAGTCATTATATGGTTGACTGCCATGGCAAAGGGTCAAGCAAATGCTCACCTTTACAGATTTGCTATAAGAAATGAACTATTATACCCTTTTCTCTATGGAATGCTCTTTTGTTCCCTTTCCCCCCAGCTTCTCACAACCCAGCACTTCTGTCACGTTTGCTTTGGAGCTGCATGTCATTCAAAAGACCTTAGAACACAGAAGAAATCCAAGCTTTTAACTCTACTCGTGCCCTGCTATTTTTGCTCTTCTCTAGCCCAGACCTAGAGAAGACAATGCTAACACAGCCAAAGCCTTTTTCTACTGTAACAGTGAAAGGCAACTAAACCCCACTCTGACTCTTAGTTGCAGCAATTAGCAGACACAGCCTTGAGTGCGTCACGATCCTGAGAAGCCAGATACTGCCTTCCTCTGCTTTCCAGCCACTCACTTCATGTGTGCTGACTCTCAAAGAAGCTGCTGAAGCACATTAAAGACAAGTGCTAATGCCACAGCAAATGACTGAGATGAAGCTACTGCTTTCTTCTTCCCAGGAAATACTTGGATGTTATACAGTTACTTATTTCTTTCTAAACCTTATTGCTAAATCTGCAATAGGAAAAGCTCTTTAATGATTTACTCAAGCTCAGCAAAAGCACTAGGTATGAAAGCACTGTGAGTGTGGGGTGTGTATCTGCAGAGGGACCTCGGTCCCATCTCAGGTGGTCTGAGAGTGACTAACAGAGTGGATCCTGGATGGCCAGACAAGGAAATTTCCTTAACACATTACAACGGAAAGAAGTGGTTATTCCAAAAATGATGTTTCTTTTTTCCAGAGGCCACTAATGCCAAAATAATCAAGATGAGGAATTTTTTAAAGAACATTTACAGATACGGCAAAACACTAGGAGACTGTTTTTCAAGGTCAATAAGCAGCCTGCTGCTACTACTTGTTCTACAGCTAAAAAATCAGAATACATACATAAATAGAAGGGGAATTTGTGAGACCTGAAATGCGTAGCAAAATTCCTTCTTCACGCCAGAAAGAAGGCAAATTAACTAGAATTCAGAATCAATGTCATGCTGACAGAATGCTTCCTGGTAAAACTCTCAGGTCTTTACCACAAGATTTTTTTATTTCAGAGCTTAGTAAGAGGAACCCTATAACATCAGGGCATAATACTTTCACTTTTTAGCATTGATTGCAGCTGCTGGGTGAGATCTGACTGAAACAAAGAGCAAATGTGGGCAGATAAGGCTACCAAGGCACTTTGGCTACCAAAGCAGGAGGTTGGCTTCTCCTACACAAATCTGTGTGATGCACAGTGGTCTCACTCCAGGTCTGCTACTACAGTTGTTGACTCCCTTCCTTTTCCATTTGACGCCTCAGTTGTTCTACCTTTTGTGCACCAACAGGGACTCTCTGCAAAGTTCCCAGAAGGTAAGTTTGCCTGATGGACCCACTGAAAAATTATCACTGAAAGATTTACCAGCAACACTTGCACAGCATATTTGGTCAAAGGTCAATGAGGCCATGAAACTTTGTGCTAACTGAAAGGCTGCTGGTAAGTTATTTTTGGGACCAGTCTATTATACACATAGATCAAAAGTCAATATGAAACAAGGGGAGGACTTTTCTTCATTAAGTTTAGTCACACAGTGTAATTAGATAAAAAAACCCAAATTAAATTCTTGCTAACCTGGCCTTGCCATTTTCCCAATATGATATATTCTTTATTTAATAGTCTAAGTCAGTCATAATGAAATTAGATTTTGGTCTTCACCCAAACAGAGAAAAACCTCACATTTTTATTTTCTTGTTCTATAAAAGCATGCTTATGATAGGCAATAGGTAAGTTCTTGCAGTTCATTGCTGACTCATATGCCAAACAGAATCATTAAATGAAATTGTTTATGAAGAGGCTGAATTTTAAGTAGTATATTACAGCTGTAAATATAAGCCAATGACTCATGCTATGCAATTTATTACAAATCTGCTAGGCAATCAAAATTCAATAAGATTTAATCCACTGATGTTCAATAACCATGTCAAAATAATGTTTATAACAAATAATTAGAAATCACTATCCTTTGTCTACCAATGAAGATACTTATTTAAAGTAAACTTGTCAAAACCAAGAACCCACTGTACAAGTTACACAGTTATTTTGACTAATTCAAGGACTCAATTTGACTTCAATTTTTAGATCTGGAAACTAATTAATTTTTATTAGCATTAGAAACATTTCTGACTGAAACATTTTATAAACCACTTTTCAATATTTACTGGTATAATTACAATTCACATAACTGTTCAAGTGAGATTTGAAGAGTCTTATTTTAAGAAGGCTTAAACCTGCGGCGTTAGTCCAGAAGCATTTAAATACAACTGCAAAGAAAGCACTTAAGTGGTACAATCACTCCGAGTTCCATGTCATGTTTTCAATTAGTGTTTAAATGTGGGGGAAGAGATGTTTAAATTGTAAGTGAATTTGTTGGTATTGACCAAAACCACTTACGAAATCTGAAAAGTTTAATTACGAACATCTTACCATGTTCAACAAACAAAATTTTAGAGAAAACATTAAATTTAGATTAAAAAAAAAAAAAAAGAAAAAAGAGAAACAAGAAGAAACAAGTTAGCAAAATAGAAAAACATAATAACTACTTGACCTTACATGACAGAATATTATTATCTTAGAAGTGATAAAAGAAAGGTGGAGACAACCTTTACATACCACTGCCGGTGAGAACAGATTCTGCAGAGACCTTAATTTGCTATACTGCCCTGAAGTACTTCAAATAACAAACTTGGACAACCGGGCTATTGTCTACACTGAAGTTCAGAGCGCGTCGCAGCACAACACAAAGAGTATCCTGACATTTATTAACATTGTTGCTGAAAAAAAGAGTAAATAGCCTATTAACAGAGAAGTATAGGAATATATAATCTCTCCATATCCCATTTGTTTCTGAAACAAATTTCATATTAGAATTTAGTCCATAATTACAAAATTATTTGTGGTCTTTGTAATGTGATAAACATACATGCTGATCTTGAAAGTGTTTGTTTGGCCTCAAATTTCAGTCCAGACTGTGCAACTTCTAAGGGTTACTGACAACTCCCTCCCTTTGCAGATCCTTGGAACAAGCTGGGCAGAGCAAAGAGCTTATATGATACAAGTCATGTGCAAACAGGGGAAGGAGAAAATTAGCAAAATTTAGCAATGTCAGTGATACCACTCATTATAACAGTGATGCAAGTTTATTGACAAGCCTCCCTCAAGCATCCAGGTCAGAAATCCAAATGTACATCTCAGATTTTATAAATTTATATAATAGAAATCCAACACACTGAATTAAGCGTATAGAAAGTAAAACAGGCCACCAAATTCCAAGCACTTCAGCCTTCCCTTTGAAATTACACTCTTTTGTTCTTAACAGATTCCTGCACAACTCTGGTTTGAGAGCATCTGCAGGTCTGACAAAAGCAGACTCACACCTACAGGACGTGAGCAGTTTGTCACACATAACTCTCTGTGGTAAATAAAATTGCCCTCTAGTCTTCTGTCCAAGTGTTGTCTATAATTAATCTAAGTGGCACAACATGATTAACAACTCTTCACAGGGGAAAGAATATGTTTAAACGTTTGAAGCTGCAATTTCTAATTTTTCAGTGACATTCTGGGTCCTTAAATTTATTTTTGCTTACAATCAATTGAAGGCCCAGATAATAGAATTTAATTAGAAGCAATTAGTTAAGCAGGTATATCCAGTATTTTGCTACTATAATTACACATATAAAATTAGAAACAACCGTTAATAAGAGCATATTATGAATAGAGAAACTGGTATTGGCGAGAGACAGTAATCAGTTATGGAATGCCAAACTTTGTGTGTGAGAAGTATGAACAATTTTTGTACTCTAGCTGTGGAATAGGCTGTTTGGCGCATAGCTTATGATATGACAAGGGTATATTATTACCTATTTTAATTTGTATTTTCCTCTTTCAATCTACACATCAAATGGTAGCTGTTAACATGTCAGCCCTCAATAACTAAATCAGATTCGATATCACAGCTCAAAAAAATTTAGAAAGTAATTTCTCTGCTGAGCAATGTATTTTGGTTAAACACAAGTTCATGTGAAATTTAGTAAATTTTGCACCAATTAAGCAAATAAAAATTGAAGTCAACATTTTTATTTAAAATACTTGAAATTAAACAGTTATCTTGATTTGGAGTTTTCTTTTGTTACTAGAAGAGTAAACAGGAGTATTTTCCTTCCTGTGAAATTAAATGTTTTATGTAAAGAAGTCAATTTTATGTAATGTTTTACTCACGTTTTCAATTAAAAAAATGTTTTCAAGCTGGTTTTACAACTCCCTTATTTAGTAAAAAGTCAGTAACAAAATTGAACTATCCATTCAGATTTACCCATCATAACAACCCTTTCAATAAAATTCAAGTTGTAAGATTTGAATATGTGAAGATATGAATAGTAGTAAGGCAGTGTACCTTCTATCTTTTGATAAGTTGTCTATACAACTGACTCTAAATCCAGTGTTTTTCCAGGCCATCAGATCCAAAACTGTATGTTTAGGTAATGCAGCATGAAACATTTGCCTGAAGCAGTTCTCTTAAAATTTTTTGTTGGGACCCTGTTGAAGCTTGTTTTGGCACCAAGTGGTTATTCCAAGAAAAAAGGCTTCCTCACTGAAATTCAATACACTTGATTCTGATGTTGAATCTCTTTTTAAACGATCAAAGGAGCTCTTAAAATTTTATCTATTTTTTTTTCTGCTTTATATTCCAGAAAATATTACCCCGACTTTTAAAAGGGTATAAAATGATCAAATGCTTCCTTTCACCATCACTTCCAAAACAATGTCTTATTCTTCCAGCAAGCACAGGAAGGATTAAAATTTTTCTCCAAATTACCTCAGATTTGTGTTACTCAGAAGGGTACTTTCTTTTCCTAATAGCTGCATCAGTTATTCTATAAGGTTCATTGTACTCATTAAGCCTGAGCACACTTAATAACTACAATCACAGTGTAAATCATAAGAATTATGAAAATGTAGACTGTTGAAATCTCATAGACAAGAAAAAGCAAAATATAGGTCCACAAACACATTATTTTTTAGTTACAACAATATTTTACTTATTAATCTTCTGATGGACTTAAAGGTGTATCTGCCATTCTATAGCTAAACAAATTTAATTTTACTTACTTTAAATTGGTCTATTTAAAGGTTTTGACCTTTGTAACTTATGCTTTTCTAGAGAGTCAGGAATAACCTTCTGGACTCCATTAAAAGTTTATTCAATTAAAATTTAGATATATGCTATACCCCACAAGTGAGATATATTGTCTAAGTATTTCAAATTTTATGTGTAAATTTTTTACACATGCCTAACAGACATTACAATAACCTTGATTTTCTAATCAACTTCCTTTTAATGCAGTACTCCCATTCCTATAAAGATTAAATACTGAAATTTCACAGGGATTTTTGGTGAAAAGAGACTTTTTAAAATACTTTAAACTGTGAATAAATCAAGCAAGGAAGCAGGCAACAACTTACTTTCTAAAAGCAAACTCAGCTATGGCTCATGGTGCAAAGTGTACAGGATTAATCAACACCTTGACTTAACTATCTTCTTTTCAAAAGCCATTAAGAGATGTCCAGGGAAAAGTAAAGAAAAAAATAGGGCAAATGCACACAATACTCCTCTCAGTGCTCTTTGAGTCTAGCCATCTTTGTCAAAGGTAGTTTGAACGAATTTTCCAGTCTTACCTTGAAGCCATTTACACTGTACCAAACACAGAATTGCTCACTATGTTATACAGCTGCATGACTTACGTTTCATAAAAAAAAACCCTCCTTTGGTTTGCTTAGAAACCAGCTTCTACCAGATTCAACTGATACTCTTTAATTATATAAAAGTAAAAAATGTTTATTAAAGAATGGGTGCTAAATATATTCACCTCATACATTCATGTGAGGATGTGCAAGTACATTTAATCACTGGCAGGCAAGCTTGGAGTTTACCTACTTATCAAGATATGCTTATAACAGTACATTTGAAACACAAAAATACCAAATTATATTTCAGCACATTAAAAAAAAAGCATAAGAAATTACAGGAATTCAGTTAGAATAAGGAATGGCAGAGCAGTTGTTCTAAAGGAGAATTCTATGCAAACACGCTGTCACGGTTTAGGAATGGCACTCCCTATGTCAGTGCCCTCCCAAACCACATGCCACTCTCTCACTTCCCCTTCCTGCTAGGCAGGATGGATTGGAGAATTCAAAGAAGACTCTGAAGGTGAAGATCATGGGTTCAGATAAGAACAATTTACTGGAAAGAGCAATGACATAAGAAAACAGTAACAGCAACAACATCAATAACAAAAGGTAAAAGAAAAAAATTATTTCCAAAGAAAGCCCGCCCAGAAAACAAACACCAACTGGGAACCCCTTTTCCCCAGAAGGGAGAGACCATGACATGAGGTGATGTAGAATAACATCAGGGCCTCAGCCATGCTTCTCCCAGCTACTGCAAAAAAATTAATCCTGTCCTGGCAGAAACCAGGATATATCACACTGAAATGCATGACGTACATTAAAAGTTTGCATGATTCGAACAATTAAGACAAATATCAAAATTAATTGATATGATTTTGAATATATTCTTAGCAAAAAAAAATAAAAATTCTTGCTGCTTTTGAAATTTCTTCCTTAAAGCATTCCTGCAGAAAAATAACCCTGTGAGGCTGAAGTACAAGTCTGTGCCATCATCATCTATGATTACAGCTCTATAATAACAGTTATGGCCTTTGTACTCCTGTTGTATTATCTTGCTGTTGCTTGCTTGGTCAATTAAATTAAAAATTAAGACTAAAACTTTAAAAAATGAAATAAGAAGAATAATTCTCAGAAACTCATTTCATAAAAGGAAAGTGTGTATATGTTTATAATAATACAGTAAAAAAATTAAACTTTGAGTATTTCATTTTTCTTTCGCATTAATTTAACATGGCTATGAACTGATACCACTAAATTATCCACATCCAAAGTACATAGTTATAATATGAGTAGGTTTTTTGGCACACAAGAGCGTGACAATTATAAGGAGTGTCTGGCCAGCTCTGCTGTCCAAGAGAGATGCTACTGAACTGCCAGGGAAGCTTGCCATTGAAAGTGAGACAGAAGTGAAGTACTTCAGAGGATGCAATCAAAATACAGGGAAAATGCCCATAGCATTCAGTCACCTCTCTCTTAAAGAATTTAGAACAAACATGAAACTGTTTAAATATACCTAATAAATTATGTGCTATAGCTGTCTGGCAGTTACAGCTTAAACAATGAAAGCCAATTTATATATATATATATATATATATAAAAGGAGCTGAAGTTGTATAATTTTACAAGTGTCATTTATGCTAGAAAATCACTGATATGAAAGATCCTCCATATAGTTTCCCTTCAAAAAGAAAAAGAAATCCAACACACAATTGGAGGTATTCTAACACATTTGGCTGTGTACAGAGGAATGTGTTTTTATTTTTTCCTCAATTGTTACAAGTTAGAACTGAGTGCAGGAAAAAGTAATTTGCATCTGTTTTTGTACTATATTTTTTAGGTTTTGACTCATTGTCTGCTTTAGTTTCACTCTATGCCTCACATACAGATGGAGGTGACACACTGAAGATAACTACATACATTTTTTGAGCCTTACATATAAGGAAGATTTCTTTATCCTATATCGATTAAGTTGAAGATTTTTGTTAAAAAAGGAACACATCTGTCCTTTCTGAACTGCCTTGTTGCAAAGAATTCATTCTTTTTCCAGGTAATTTCTCCAAATCGTCAAGATGTTTTGAAATTGAAGTTGTGCAACCAAACTTGTTTAGGTTCTCTCACAGCTTTTAAACTGTCACTAGATTCAATAAGTGCATGCTCTGTTCCATCTTCCAGTAGCAAAAAATACAAAATGTTATCAGAGCCAGAGCACAACAATATGGAGCCACACACACCTTACCATTTTGAGTAGCAGTCACTGAGAATCACTGTAAGCACAGTTGCACATACAAGAGTAGCTTCACCTATGAGTTATTAATTTATGCAACTATCATTTATGGGTTTTTAAACTGAAAACCGTATCTTGACAGTCTCAGCTGGAGTAGTGATGATTTCTATCTAAAACTCCACTAAAGTGCATCAACACGAACTGTGAACTGATCTCAGCTCCAGAAATATTTAGACCAGGAATAAAGTAGAAAAATAAAATAGGTTAATCCCACGCAAAATAAAGTAGCATACAGAAGTCAATATTCATATCACTTATAGAAAACATGCATGCTTGTTTCATCCTTAAACTCATTTTTAAGGTTCAAATATTGCAACATGATTCCACCATGGAGGGGACAGATCAATAGCTTACGCCACCAGACACGCTGCTGACGTATGTTAGTGATATAGTAGGACATATATACTGGGTGAAATTTTTCCATACACAACCCTGAATTTCCTGAAAAATTGTATTTGCGAAAAACAGAAGTTTGGAACGTAAATGTATTTGACACATACAAATTTCTGCTAAATTCCTGCTTGCTTCCTGTAGGTGCATTTCTTCCTTCAGATATTCTACCTGTAGCTAAGTTATTCACTACTGGATCAGGCATTTACCCTCCTGTTATTACCAGCCCATGTACACAGGAAAGCTACTTAATTGCACTTCCAAAATAACTCAAATGAAAACTAGAACCATGAAAGAAATGTGACTGAAGAAAAAGAGAGCCCAAACAGCAAGAGAGGTCTGCAGGCTGGCATCAGTTAACATCTCACTTTTTTGTTTCTTTAAACATGACCTTATCTTTTCTTTTATTTTTTGTAGATCATCCCTGTCCTAGCATATTGTCTTGTCAGAGCCTCAAGTGCAGATGATCTGTACCCCAATGAAATTTGCATGTGATGAATTCCCAGATCCTGTAAGACTGATGTAATTTTTATTATTTCAATAATAACACAACTTTATTGGCTTGTACATTTGTGAGGAAACTAATTAACTTTTAAATGTAGTATCTCCTTGAGGGAAAATAAATGTGTTAGAAATTGAAAAAAAATTATTGTTCAGAGCTGCCAACCACAATGGAATGGGGATGAAACTGATGAGAGTGAAGACAAACAGAAGCAACATTAAGTGAAATTTGGCTTTAATTCTGATCATATATTTAAGAGACTCTCAAAGTCTCCATGAATCCTATGAATGATTAGTCCTTTTTGAAAAGGACAAATGTTTTTTAACAGGATTAGATTGAAGACTCTACTAAATAGAATGTGGATAGAGTCACATAAATGAACAACATACCAAACATCTCTCTAAAGAAAAGAAAAAAACAAGTTTAAATGTCAGTTTTTATCATGTTTCATTCATTACATATTTAGTAACACGTAGGTGCTCAAATATTTATTATACTCATACCACATACTAGTAAAATTTAGTTATACATTTAAAAATAAAAGTCAATTTCTAACTTACATGTAAAATCAGTATGAAGAAAGAACAGAAACACTTTCATAAAATTAATTCTCTAAATTTAAATCCTTGAAAAATGTGGTACCAACATCAGAGAGTAATAAAAGTAACAATTGAAAAAAATAAAATAAGTTAGACTTACAAAACTTTTTTGGTGGATGCAGGGGTAAGGAGGGTCCATTACAGCAACATAAAAGGTGGAGCTAATCAAGTAGAAGTGTATAACAGGCACTGTATAAACAGTCTCTGCCCATTAACATACAACTTCATCCAAAATAAGGGCTACTGAAGAGGTAAAATAGTGCTACCAAAATATACACAGCAGGTCAGCGGCAAAAGTCACGGCTGCCCAGAGGTGCTTGAATTCAAACTCGTGCTCTTTGCAGGGACCACCCTCCTTGAACATCAAATGCTGCTGCAAGAACCAGCCCACAAAAACTCCACATTTAGGCTTTTTTTATGCTTGTGTTTCATTGGCAACTACAACTTCTGTGCTGGCCTTCTCTAAAGCAGATTTGCACCAATTCCACTTGCTGTAATTGAGTAACATAATTTGTTCTCCTAACTGAGGGCAAATAAAACAATTTAGTCCGAAATACTGAAGACAATACCTTAACTGCATACCAATGCAGAGATGTTCTGTTCTTGCTGCTGATATTCCACAGATGGTACAGATTATGCCCCTGCAGTTTATGTCACCTAGTAGTACTGTTTATATTGCACCATAATCATGTCCTCTGCTGAAAAATAAGAGCAGATCTTGCAACACCCATACAAATACCTCCCAGCTATGACAAGACAAGTTGGGATCATCAGTACAGTCAAGGTACAAATATTCACAAAAAATGAAACAGTTAATTCATTTTTATACTGTAAAATTTTCACTACTCAAAACTGAACCAATATGGAAGAGATAATACATTTTTTTCTGTCCAAGATAGAAATG
The DNA here is from genome assembly GCA_013398275.1 of Promerops cafer. NCBI lineage: Eukaryota > Metazoa > Chordata > Aves > Passeriformes > Nectariniidae > Promerops > Promerops cafer. Next base: position 1,930,129 of record VZSE01007177.1, on the reverse strand, counting down.
AATTTATGTTTCATTCAGATTTATGAGTAAGTTGCACAAGTTGTATTTGAATTATTCTACCAGTCCCCTCACTTCATGAGTTAGATCATTCTCTTCAGGATAATCAAGTTAGAAAAATTAATCCTTTTTTTTATGGTAATTCAGCCATGGTAAAATGTGCACATACAGTGGGAAGTAGTAAGATCATAAGAGAATTATTTATAAAATCTTATATTCTTTTACGATTGAGAGGAAAAAAATGAAAAAGGAAGGAAGTGGAACTCTCATGTAAGACTGATGACGTTACTGCTGCACAGAGAATCTATCAATTCAGATGAGACTCTTAAGAGTAACTCCACCTAAAATAATTTCTGGGTAAAAACTTGCATGAATTTTTATTAAGGTTCTAAAGAGGGAATTAGTGTGCAAAACTTCCTGATGAGTTTTGAAATGACAAAATATGCTCAAAAGTATAGATAGGGCTGCTCAAATATATGTTATTTCTTCAAAGAAGCATAATTTCCAAATACTAACCACATCTAGTGTGGGGTTTTGCCTATTTTTAAAAAAATATGTATCTATTAAGATAAAAACTTCTTCAAAGGCTTCTATGTGATGACAATTCAATGTCCTTGTTAGTAAGTTTGTGCACTGAAATGCACTGAAAACTACAGCAGATGACACTATGAAATTCTTTGAGATTTTACAAGGAGACAGGCATTTAAAGGAAAAAAAAAGTGATAGCAAAACACAAAGCAGAAAGTTTCACTTTATCACTTTCAATATTTTCCAAAGGTTAAAACTTTTCTGTGCTGAATTAAGAGACTAATTAGGCTGGCTGTAATACAGATGACTAAGCATCATGACAAATGACAAATCTGTAATACCCCTTTTCGTCTAAATGCAACACCAAAATCCAACAATGACAGTTTGTGGGAAGAAGCACTGTTTTCATCTCCAGTTATCAATGTCTTTGAAAAGTTTTTGAAATCTGTGCCCTGCTCTTTAATTTCCTAATGCACTCTGGAATTAGACTAATAATACAGAATTGCTACTGAAGTTTTGTTAGTTTTCTGATGAATTCTGTAGTTCAAGGTCACTCCTACAATTATATTTTCCTTGTGGGCAGGCACAGGTGCCTAGTTTCACTGTTCAGAAATATCATCTTTTTCTGGCCTGTTAGTGTCAACAAGTATCACAAAGTGTAAAGAGATGCTTGGCAAAGCTGTCACAATGCATGACCTTTCTGTAGCTGAGATGGCATTTGCAGTATTGCACAAGATTACCATCTAAGAAGATGTTTATTTGGCACCTATTAGAAATGGGCTACATGCCATCTTCACAGATGGCTCTAAGTATTCACACTAAACTATCATGTAGCTTTAGAAACGTGAGAGTCAAGGGCAGGTTTTCTCATACGAGAACATTCACATGTTGTCACATTTACGTTATTTGCCATTGTAATTCTGCTGTGAGCTAAATTAAGCTTCAAAGTGTGAAACTAAATTTTGCAGACAGGTAAAGGAATACTTGTTAGAGTGACCTACAAGGGAAGAACATGAATTCAAATGCCTTGAGAATTTTCTGCCTACTGCTCACTTTCCCTCCAAGGGCTTCAAAAGTAAATACTATCCTACTGTACAGGTAAGAAAAAAAAATTGAATGATATTTCCAAAGATGTAATGCAATCTATGGTGAGTCTTGGAAACACGTGATACTGACACCCAGTACTGTTTATCTCCTGTTCTAGACACAAAATTTTATCTGTCTCCAGCTGATTTGCACACAAGTTGGATGCTGCAAAGAATTGAAACTTTGCATGTTTCCAGCAACTGCTTGTCAAATCAAGTCTGTCTGCAGAATTTTTTTTTTTCCTGAGACTTTTAAATGGGAATTTCCTAAAGCTCAAATGAACAGAGCTGCATGATGACAGGCACTGAGTAGGACTGGTCAAATGGAAAAACATCTTGCCTAACATAGTAAAATAATGTAGCACTTGAGTTCACCTGGATATAAAGGCCAACTTAATTCTAAAATTAAAGAAAATACTACATTATGTTCAATAATGGTAAAACATTAAATGAGAAATTTTACTTTTTTACATAATACTATATGAGAAGAAAGAAAAGGAAAGTAGAAAGGGCTATTATTTGTAGGAAGAGTTTGCCTGTGCTGTAGAATGAGATACCAAGACTTTCAAGCAAGCAATTTGCCACGAGAGGATTCAAAACAATGCAATTTGTAAAACAGGACCGGACTTTTTTTTGGTAAGTTTCAAGAACTAAGAGAATTAGTCTTCTGTTCTTTCCCTGCTGCTGCTGTTTAGCAATCTCAGACAAACTGTGACTGTGCCTCCAGTCCCAATCTGTAGAATTCAGGTAATGCTGGCCTCCCTGGGGAAGTACTTCTCACCAGTAGTTTGAGGTGCACTATGTTAGAGACAAATATTACGAGCACACCACAAAAAGGGTGTGCAAATGCAAACCAGTACTGGGATCTCTTTGACCAACACCACTGCCAAGAAGAGAAAAATAGAAAATGGATTTCCACTTCAGCAGCTTGTACCGTGCTAGCTTCTTTAAAATAAACATTTAGGCAGTACTGTATTGAATTCCTGTTGAGTTGATGATTGCCAGAAAAAGGTTTTTTTGCCCATGATCTGATTCTGGTGTTGTGTGCTGAAAAAATAATACATAGTGGTATTAAGTCAGACTCCAAGGCTATACTGAATGACTGAAGATACTAGAGGACAACTGTTATATTTTAAAATATTTGCCATTGAATTTAGAACATTTGACAACAATCTCTCGTAATTAAGAAATGCAGTACTTTTCCATGGCTAGAGATACCCTTTATTATTTTTACATATGCCACCAAACTAACATCAAAAATGTTCTGGAAGGTTGCTACTGATCTGTTACTTCCTTCAGAATGTTCATGCAGTATTTGTGAGCTAATCAAGACTCCAGTGTATGAGTTTCTAATAACAATGGGCCAATTAACTTAGACAAGAAATTTCTGTTTGGTAACAGGTTCATTGAAATATTCGAAGTCAAAAATAATAGGCTTCAAATCTGTAATGGTGCAAGCTTATAGTTTTCCCAAAGCTTTTAGTTTCCCCAAAATTATAGTTTAAGATGCTTTTAAAAAGAGAAATCAAGCAAATTTTAAAAAACATTTAATCAGTAAACCAACTTAATAGAAAATACATGAAAAGCACGCTCAAAATAGGTTCAATATGATTCAGGCAGTTTCTTATTGAAGTTTAGATATGTTTTAGTATGTATGCTCTGGAGTCAGCATTGAAAACCCTGTAACAGCAAAACTGCATCGGGTATTTAACAACATGGAATTGTGACTAAGGAGTATCATCTTTGTAACGCTTGAAACCCATTGTACTGGTTGTCATATCAGTGACAAGTCCTTGATACAAATCCTATAATAAATTATCATGCAATTAAAAAATGCAAAACAGCACCTTCTAGTAGATATTTTCCTACATGTATACCATAATTTCAATTGCAATTCATATATTCCAAGATAAAATGATAGTTTGACAACAACTACCTTTTTTCTCCTCTTAGACATTAAGAGAAGAATCTGATCTGATATTTATGACCTATGGACATGACTACATAAATTTTATTCATGTTTCAGAAAAGCAACGTATTTACGTGTCACCACTCTAGCTGTATTATTTTAAAAGCTTTTGGGACATTCATGCACAGAATGTCTCATTGGCAGCTCTAAATTTTTTCTTATGCTTATCTGTTCCCTTTCACTAGTATGTAATTTTCAGTTTTACTTCCTAAAGGGTGAACCGACACTTCACCCAAAAAGTTCTGGTCTATCCTTATGGTACTGGTAACACAATACCTTTCTGCTACAGGGATAATACCATAAAAACTTGAAAGTGACACTACAGACAAGTGGGAGTTTCTGGGCCCTACTTGAATTCTGCTTACAAATATCAGATTTCCTTGGAGAACTCATTTCATTGCAGCTGCAACACAAACTGATAATGAAGAACCTAATTTCCTCCTTTCTTCTCTTTGTCAGTACTAGTTTTCACTAACTATGAAATGCTAAGTTTCCTAAACTGTACAAATTGGACACTTCCAGATTGTTTTCAGCTGCTCATTTCAGTTTTGGTTTTCAGCTGAGACATTTTGGTCTGAGTGATCCATTACTATTCCTGGAGTTGGAAGAAACGTTTAATACAGCTACAATATACAGTTCACGAAAAAAAACCCAAAAAACCAACTGCAATGACTATCAGGATATCAAAACTCATGCAATGGGCTTGCTCTATGGAGTTAATATATTATTTTTATGCTTAAATAATTAAATCTGAAGTCATCTCAAAACCCCCTCTTTTTCACATTAGGAAGGAAAAAAACTTATTAGATTCTAGGCAAAAGAAAAGCCTTTTTGATGGACATTTCTATCCTTTTCAACCAGATATTGGCACAAATATAAATAACTTTCTCTTCTAAGATGTTGTATGAACATAGTAACATTTCCAATTAGTCTTAACATTCATCTATAGAGTTCTAGACAGAGAAAATATATGGGCACTTTTAAAGAAATGAGGATGAGAAACACCCAATTGTCAGGCTATTGCCAGTATCTGTGAAGGATGGGGTCATGTGGAGCAAAATCCAGTCACAGTTTCTTTTGAAGATGGCAACTTGAACTGAGTGACAAGCTATTAGTACTTCTGTGGTGCTTTTAGTACTTCAATAACCCCAAAAGATGTGCTAATAGCATATTTGCAATACTACAAAAGAGTCTCAAAGCAAAGCAGATTCTCAAATAAAGTGAAATTTCCTCTCCTTCAAGGGAGACCAGTACAGGTTTTGGTGAATGAAACAGGTAATTTAATCAGTCTTTCAATGACAAAGTCATTACATAAGATAACTTATTCTAAGGGTTTTCAGGTAGGTTTTAAAACTTCAGCGCTGGCTGAATTAAGCTGATGTTGAAGAGCCGGTACTGCTTATGAAAATAATGTTTGCTTTAACACAACTGTTGGAACTTTCTCCTCTTGTCCTTAATCTGCACTGTCTACAACCTCAGTCAACAGCTGCCCTCTTCCACTTCAGGAGCCGTTTGAACCACGATTGTAAAAGGCTTCAAGAGAACCACTGCACAAGTGTAATAAACTGCTACAAAATACTTGGCTTGATTGGGATACACTGAACTGGGACTGCTATTTTACTAAGAACTCCCAGAAAACTGATTCAGCTAACAACATGGAATAGCAGTAAGTTCTATTGAAACAGGACCCTAGTAGCATGAAATAAGTGTAAATGGGATTATTTGGATAGAATTAAGTGGGTTTAATGAGGTGATAAAATGAAACAAATTGTTAATCCTTATCCTTTAATACATCAGTTATCAAATGCACAATTAAAGGATAGACATAGACTTGACAACATGTAGGTAACACTCAAGTACAGGTGGCTTCAGGAGACCTCAGACCAAGCAGTTCCACAAAAGGATCATGAGTGCAAGATGACTTCACTCATAATGATTAGCAATCTGTTAACCAAAATGAGACACTTCAAGTGAAAAGTACTTTTTATATGAACTCACTAAGCAAGATACCAACTTAATTCTTATAAAGACAGCTAGAATTAAATGGTATTATTCAGTCTAGAATACGTCTCATACGAATGCATGCATCATGTGCTCATACATGTATGTCCACACGCAAACCATATCCAAACATAAAAATTTCTACAATCAGAGTAGAAGTCACATCTACTTCTTATCTCTCAAATACACTTCAAAAATTCTTGGAAAATATTTCTCATGTTACTTCAAGACACACAAAAAAAATTTAATTCCCTGACAGCAAACAACAGACAACTGAATTTGTGAAGTGCTGCAACACAAAAAATAGTATCAGCATTCCTAAAAGTAATTCTGTAAGTGTTCGTAATCTAAGTCAGCACTTTTAAAATGGTATAGTTACCCCAGAAACATGCATTAATAATTCTGCAGCTTACATCTGTTCATCATCTCCAGTCAACTGAGTCACTATGACTTTGGAATAAATGAATCCTGCTCTGTGGGCCAAATCATTAATCAACCTTGCGATGTCACTCCATTTTTCCTTCACTAGCAAACTGAACTGTAGACACCACGTTTGTAAAGTACATCCAGGAGGGTATCATAAGCATAAAAAATTAAGACTTTTTAAAAGCAAGCAATACAAAATAGCAAAGTAAGATATGATACAGATAAGGCATATGGAAACTAGAGTACCATGATAATAATTCTGAATCTCAACAATATTTTCATCCTAACTTCTGCAAGATCAAATTTATCTGAGCTGATTCACATGAGAATTTAATAATGAAAATGTCTTCTGCTTTTTCCCTATATAATGCCATCTCATCCTATTTAATGATTTTTCACACAGTTCTTAAAGCTACAAGCTTGTGTTTGAATTTGTTTTACGTTTGCTCTAACTCAAACCAGTTTTTACAACATTTATATAGGCAACGAAGTTCTATTTATTGTGTGGATGTGATTTTTTTATGTATGTGTTTTTGTGATTTGAGTTTGGTTTTCTTGGTTTTTTTTGTCTGTTTGGGCTTTTTTTTGATTTGCTTAAAAAAAACAAAAAAAGAAAACCAACAAAAACCAAAGGGAATTAAAAAGAGAGAGCATGACAGGTATCTGTCCTTTTAATTTTCCAAAACCAGAAAACTCCAAGATTCTTTCCTCAGAGGAAATATGATCTAGAGTTCATATAACAGAATAACAAAAGGTGATAAATGCAAATACCAGAGGGAACAAAGTGATACTTTTCTTTTATGAGAAACTAGACAAAAATTCATGCAGATTCCTCAGGCACCAGCCCATTTTGAGGTAGTTTGCTCTTCTGCTCCATTCTCCTACCCCACACAAAGGAATAATTTGTTTTGAACTTAACTTTAAAATTCATATTAATAGGAAATCAAAGTAAGAGAATAATTTATGCAAGGTCTCTCTCTAACACAACTCTTGTTTAGGAAGATCAAGGGAAGAAGTAGACAAATATGTGCTCTTTGAAAGTGTGGATAAGGACACTAGCCTGCAAATCCAAAACCAAAAGAGAAAACTGAAATCCACCTCTATGTTAGAGACCAGTCTTCATCCAAAAAGCAAACTTCCTCCAATATGACAAGGTTCTGTTAAAATTATTTTGTATATTAGTCTGAAAACCGGGAAAACAATTGTGGAAAATTTTTGCTATATCTTTCTGACCTTCCCTTCCCCTATTCTCTAGAGAACAAACAATTAAGGAAATACAAAATAACTTACATTCTCTACTGCAATATTTTGGCTATGTCTCATGAAAAATAAAAATATGGTTCCTGTGATAATCTTACTAACGCCTATTAATATATTATATAGAGCAGAAATTTGGTTAGTGAAACAGATTTTATGTTAGAATATGATGCCAAAAAAGAGAGTGTCTATAATATCTCATTGAGAATATATACTTCACAAGAATGAGGCAAACCATCATTTAAAAAAAAGGTCAGCATTTACAAAGTGTTCACCATGCCTAAAAAAATGTATAGTTAGATGAAATTTGCATGTCTTCATTTCCTTCCTGGAATTTCAAAATTTGCATGCCCATATCAATAACTATCAGAAACTAGGGTATTATTCCTACTAGCTTTCTCATCATTTCTCCACAAATTCACTACTGACCAAAAGGTGTTGATCTAGAAATTTAGTCTGGACTGTCTTCCTGTTACATACAAGCTTCAAAACCAGCCAAAACTCAAAGGCATCAGAGCAAACAGCCACTTTGGTGCTTGTGGGGAAAAGAAACCCATCACTATTTTGGACTTAAATATGAAATATTTTTCAAGGAAGTCTGCTTCCTATAAACTCAAGTCCATTGCTGTTGATCTAATGAATCCATATCTCTGTATTTGGGGTGGTTGTCCAATTCAAACCATTCATTAAGGGTCACCTGCAACTAAACAGAACTAGAGAAGAAATAAAAAGAGACCACAACTTCATTTTTCTGTGTTACAGGAGAAAGAAACCAGATGGAGATATAGAGGAAGAAATTTATTCTCTGCTATTCTGCCAAGAGAAAAAGTAATTCAGACAATTTCATAGGAAATCAGTCCCAGTGCACCATTTAATAGATTAGAAGCCTTTGTGTAAAACAGCATTCAATCTACTGTGGTGTCAGGCTTAAAATCGAACAGGCAATTACACACATCTAATTCAGAAATAAATTATTCCAATTGCTTGAAAGTACCTATAAGAATGTATGCTTCATGGAATTCAAAGAAATTAATAAAACCCAAAAGATTAATGGAAACTTCAGAAAGACTAGGGAAGTTATACTGTACTGTGAATTTTTACAGTGACCATTTCATCTTTCCACTCCAGTTGGTTGCTCTGACAGTAAACATAATTTAGAATTAAATAAAAGAAGATGTATCAGGCCACCACTAATTATAACTTAAAGAGAAAAATATTAAATTGAAGAAATCTAAAGACCTTTATTTATTTAAAATTCTTTAATCACAGGGCTAACACAAAAAAAATTCTCACTCAGAAATTTTCTTTCAGCCTTGCGACTGCCAAGACAATCTTTGACTTCACGCACAAAGTTACAAGGGAAGAAGAGAAATTGCAAAGGCACAAACCAGGCCTCCACTTGTCACTGATGCACAGGCTCTAGCCAAATAACATTTTCCAAGTCTAGAAGCCTTTAATGTTAGGAAAAATTCTTTCCAAGTCATTCTGTCTTAAGGTGGACTTTTCTAGAAATGCTATATAATTCCTTTCAAGAAGGAGTGACAACAGTGTGGTGCTTTGTGGTGCTTTTGTTTGTTCTTTGGTAGTAACAATGGAAGGGTTAATCACTCTCATCTCCTGAAACAGGGAACAGTTGCTGTGCTTTGGGCAGAATTCCACTGTTGCTTTTGTAAATGTACTAATGAGCCATTGTCATAGTGGTGCCAACCTGGCATTAGCAGTCACCATAAATTTACTGCAAGAACACTGCTGTTTGTAATTAGCTCTTCATTACACAATCAGGCTGATTTAGAGAAGCTCTTGTATGATTTGCTCAGCAAATGAAGCAATATAATTACACCTCAGTTGAAATCAACAAATTAGACTGCTGTTTGCAATTGGCTGTATTATATGCTGTTAGCATGCTAGCAATTGCAGGCCTGCTGTGGCCTTTAGCACTTAAATAAAGTAAGCATAATTAAAGTACTGAATATTTTTGAATTTGCAAGATCAGCTGTGTAATACTCACAATTCTTTGCAATTAAAAAAGGAGCCAAGACTTATATGCCTCAAACCCTCCATAAGCTTAGGCTCCCATGTTGATAACACCTAATGATACATGTAAAAATCACTTAAAATTGCAGGGAGGATATAGTCAACGAGGTCATCCTTTCCTTTATCGTGATTTATTCTGCAGTCAGCACTGAAGACTTAAGTCTACTCAGATCAAAAGGAGCAGGGAGATATTAACTATGCCTTTGCTTTTGCACATCATTAACAAAAAGAAACAATTTTTTGTTTCTTACATTTCATAAAACATTTTAAAAATGTCTCCTTTCCAGGTACATGACTTCATGCCAATCTCTTGGATGAGTAAAAGCAACAGAGGACGCAAATTCAACTGTTTAAATGCCACAAAAATGCCTAAATGGAGTGGTTAATCAACAGGAGTTCTTCTGTACCATGATCACGTGGGGCTAAGCTGTAATAGAATACAGGAAAACACAGTGCTCGGTTTCCATTCAGTTGTTTATAAGACACAGACTAACATGAAGAAGCAAAACCATTCAACAAACATTAGAAATGCAGACAGATGATAATGTGTGGAAAAACCCCTTGAAGACAGCATGCTTAGAAAGAAAAGTGTGCTGTAATGATTTATATTATGCTACTCTAATGGATAAGCTAGAAATTGGAATGTCTGGCAGATACTATATTGACAGACACTAAGGAGACTAACCCCATAACAAGTCCAGTGTTTGCTATTATGAGCCAGCTTCATATATTCACTACAGCAATGAGGGATAATCGACTTTTCCACTTTGTTTTGGCAAAACCTTACCAGCTACCCTCCTTTACCCTCCTGGCAGGGCTACTACATTCTAGAAGGATTTGGGATTGTGTTGGCTAGCCAGAAGAGATGTCAAGTAGCTCAGTATTCACAGTCCATATGCATGAAGATCCTACTTGAAAAAAAATCCCAAACCAAATAATATTGACCAACAATGATTTGAGCTGTTAGGCATCACTAAAGCATTTGTTTTTCATTAGTATTAAAGAAAATGAAATGGTAAGACTTTTATCAGTGTAACTGGACAGTTCCAGTCCTCTCAGTACTTGTCAATCTAGCATCCAACTGTGCAGCAAAAACACCTTTATTATGCTGGTGGGTTTCTTTTTGTTTTGTTGGCTTGGTGGGGTCGTTTGGATTTTTTTTTTTTGTTTGTTAGTTGGAGATTTTTTGTCTTGGGTTTTTTTTGGCTGGGGGGTTTGGCAGACAGTAAATGCAGTCTGATATATGAAAAATAGTACTGTCCTACAATTTGAACAGTGACCTCAATGACTGACATTCTAATGGATACTAAAATATTTGTGAGTAGGAAACTACTGAATCAGCAATGACTTCATTAGCAATGCTATTTATATAAAGTTCAGGTCAGGACATAAGACTAATTAATGATAAAATACATTAGATCACAGTGAAGCAAACCACATGAAGGAGACTGAATTTTCACTCTATCATAAGCAATATTAACGTGTTTGAATAATTTCATGCAACTTCCATGCAGATTTTGAAGTTTCCTATATTCTGTATTTTGCATAGGATTTCAGTAAGACAGTCAAATAAGAATCACATCAACATAAAAAGTTCAGTAAGAGAATGTTAAGAGGAGCATCTGAAAGGATGAAAAGGACTGCTGAAGCATTGAGGAATTTTAGGGTTTAGCAGTCTTTGCACTTCTTGAAATTATCTACACTTGTCTCCAAGCAATAAATGCACAACGACTTAGAAAAAGAGACAATGAAAGAAGTTCACCTGGTCAAACAGCAAGGCATCAAAGCCTATTTAAAATATGGTTATACTCTAAGTCAAATCTAAACGAGTCAAAAAACCCTCATGACTAGAAAATTGTGTGTCCTACCTCACATGGGTAGGACAAAAAAGAAAAAAAAAATTTTGTGGAACAGCTTGCAAAAGTATGCATGCCTAATAATAAAGGCTCTTCCAAAGAGGGAAGCTTGCCAAAAAGTGAGGCTACTGCATAAAGCCAATCAGACAAAGAAAGAGCAGAAATCTTTGCATATTCAGTGGTATCTGCATCCACTGTAAAAAAGTTTGTGGTGATTTTCACATTACAACTCCCACTTAGCAGATCCTATCCCACAGATAGGATGGAAGATCTGTCTCAAAATTAATCACTAGCAGAAGAAGCTATAAAACAGTCGTAATACAATCAGTATCATAATGTCAGAAGCAGAGGCTATCCTGAGTGGGATTAAGGGAACACTGACATGAAATGGCTGAATTGCAACACCAGCCCGCAACTATCAATCAGTGTTTGGACACTAGAATAAAAATAGGTAGCAAATATAGCCTCAGTATTTCAAAAGACTTTGTTTGCAGGATCTGGGAAACTACAGCTCCTAAAGTCTGACACCAGTATCAAGAAAACTCACAGGAAGTGGAACAAAAACCAGAATCAATGCACACATGGATAATATATCATACTACAGTATCTATATGTTGTTTTTACCAAACATAAAAATATAAAGCAACTGAAATGTGAGGGAGGGTAAATTCCTTTCATGAAAGAATTATTGTCTAATCACAAGATTAATGATAGGCAAATGCTAGTTTTCACATCAGAGCAAAGACAACTCAAACTCCACTGCTTTTCAGCTTACCCATATATGATTCCAAAAGGAGTTAATAGTTAAATGACAATTCTTTTGCTGACAAAAAGCCTAGTAAAAAGACTAAATTCTTTCATTGATAACTGGATGGCAGATGGATTTCAATGCAGATCAACAAAATAAGTCACATAGGAAAGGCAAGACTAACTCCAAATAGGTGTTGGACTGAGCTGACAACTACTACACAGAAAAAAATATTGACAATAGATATAAATAGACATCTCAGTGGAAAAAAAAACTTAATGTTCACTAGGAATCAAAATACGAATCAGAATGCAAAGAATATATAAATTCTCTCAAATCTTTGTGTGCCCGTATCTTTAGTAGCATCTACAGCACTTTCTCTACTGCCACCCAAGATACAAGACAGATAAAAACAACAAAAGGAAAAAAAGAGATGTTAGAAATAAGTATTTCTGAAACACAGAATGATAGGAATGGTAAACAGACCAGCATTCTTCAGTGTAGAAAAGAGATGACTGAAGGCAAGCCTTATGTGTGAAATCATGAATGACAGACAAAAGGTAGAGTGATAACCCTGCTTTTGTTTACTGATTCTTGTTTTGGAAAAACTGGCAAGTAGGAAAGCAAAAGCAACTGAAATAAACAGATACTTGTTTTATACCATATGCTTTTAAAAAAACAGAACTCAGTGCTACAAAGCATTGTTCAAAATAATGCCACAAATTCCTAGAAGGAAAAGGTACCAAGTTTTAAAAATAAAGAAATTAGTACTTCAGCCTCAAAAAGTTGCTAAGCCACAGATTGTTGAACAAGTATTTCATTTAAACATCGTTCCTTTTTTGACCTGTTCTACTCCCTCAAGAATGCTTTAACAGCCTTCTGGGAAGGGGATGCAGAGCATTGCTCTGACGGTAACACCTATATTCCACCAGAATTAAGAAATAGTTGTTCCCCAGATATCCAGTACCACTTTAATGATAAATAACTTATTTTTGGCCAATGGTGTCCAGCCACCTCAAGAGCAAAAACAGAACAAGAAACTGTATGAAGAGTGCTGATTTTCTGTGGATATTCAAAAGGGGAAAGCATAGTTTTTTTTTGTTTTCCAGCTACTTCAGAATAACTGAAAGATCTTCTACAAGTAATAATACTTTTTGCTACCTATAAATCTGGTGAGTACTCTTGTTTTTATAATTTTTAGATTAGATAATCACAATAAAGTCAAATTGAACACTGCATCTAGCACGGAAGAGAGCTTCATTTATCATGATGTTGTACTGTAAAGGATACAAGCACGCGGAAAAGTGAAACCACCAATTGTTTTAATGTGTTCATTTAAGGTCTGACGACCTGTTTTGAGGAAAATTCAAGTTCTGACCATACTGTTCATATGGTACAAAATATGTGCAACAGCTCATCTTGAGTGAGTGTGATAAAAAGACCACTTTTGGGGGGATAAATATTTTACAAAACTCAGGAAGAGTAATGATGATGATGACAATATAAGCTTACACTGTTAATTTTACACTTTCTGGTGATTATTACATCATTGAGAAAAAAAAAATTTTTTCTCCTTTTCACCTCATGAGCATTTAGACATTCGATTCTAAATGTTTTAAAGATACTAATATTTCTTTACTAGGTGATTTATATAACTTAAAAATCTGTATTTGCATTTTCTATTTTTGTGCGTTTGTCACAAATACATCAGCTCTTGATAAATTCACTTCACTACAAGAAGCTGTTATAACATTCCTCAGGCAAGAGGCAAACGTTTTAAAAACCCAGAATGAAAAAGAATCAACTTAATACCTTAGTAAGAGTATGCTTTCTTTAAAATCATCTGTAATAATACTGAGTTTCTGACAAAACTTGTCTTAAAAAGACCCTAATTATTTCATACAAGCAATGTGCTACGAAAGTTGTTTTGTAGAAGTACAGTCTAGAGACTTTTGCAAGCAACTTTGTTAATTAGGCCACTAATACATCAGAATATCCACAATGGAAAATATTCAGCTGTGTTTAGGCATTCCAACCATACCTGGCAGATTTTAAATTTGCACATTCAAGATTTACAAAAGATAAAAAAATAACAAGGAGGGTGTGTAGGGCAAAGGGGTTGTTTCTTTTGCTTTCCACTAGAACCTAATGCACTCAGATTAGCAGGGATGATAAAGTACTTTAAAATCAATTAATGTGATATAATAAACTTATTTAATATACACAAAGACATATATAAATTACACAAAATCATTATGAATACCAATAAAGATATTGCTACTTTCACAATCAAAAATACTTTTAGAAACAGTAAAAAGTATCTATGCAATACTAACAAAACTATTGAAAGAGAACAGTTTGCTACCCACAGATTTAGTTTATGCCTCAATAAATATGAGGTCAAGTAGAAACACAAATATTCATAAGTGGACCAAGGGACACACAAAAGGCTGAGAAAAATGTTACAGACCCAAGAGCTTTATATAATAAAAATAATGTGGGTATATTGTGCACTTATCATGAAAATGCTGTCTATGCAAGGACAGATGTAAAAGTAGTAGAAAAAATATAAATACACAATACGTTAAAATTCTGGTTTTATTTTGTACTGCATTCTTTATCAAATAAAAGGGATACTAAGTTATAACTGCATTTCCTAGCACTTTTTTTTTTCTTTTTTGATGCAATTGTAGTTCAGTTTTGAAGACAGCTGCCTGCTTTCTTCCAATTTTTCCTTTCTGGGTAAGTTCACCCAGAAGGTTTAAGCTGCTTTTATTTTTTCAAGCATACAGAAGTTTCTTCAAGGTCTCTTGCAAAATGTCACCAATGTGATACTATGTTTCCACTCTTTATCTCTCACAGTTTCATGTCAGAAATAAAATAATTTTCTCCCAGTTTCCTATCATAAAGAAAGTAATTTGCATTAGCACTTTTGGTTGTCATCTTCACAGTGCAAACAAAACTCCTAACTAGGGAGGGAGGTGGCATGATGCTTTGATATACACTACTGATTTTTACCTCCAAAAATTCAGTTTGACTCATGTTTCATAACTGGAATAAATTTGGTTTCCTGGGTCATGATGATTTATCCTAGGAAATGACAAGACAAAATGAGCAAAACTCTCTGATCTAAGGAGTCCAGGAATTAGTACCTATACATAGCTGAATGGGAATTAATTGAAATTAAATGAAGTTTCCAAAATATGATCAGTTCTAATAAAAGTGCTCTAAGAGGTACTGAGACTGATGGCATACACATTGACATTCATGCTCTAGAAGGAAACTTTAGGAACCCACACAAGAGCGTGGGATTAATAGTGCACATTAGCATGAAACAGGACCAGTTCACTGCTTTAAGTGATCATTTCCTACTTGGAATACCATAGTTTTAGGAATATATAGTGTTAGAAAATTTTGCAAGCTATTTCCATAGAAAATTATAAGCATTTCCAACAAGGTACCACCTGTTACACAAAATGAGAAAGGAATTAAATAATTCATAAAGAGAAAAGCATACCTGCCTCACATAATGGCAACCTTCATTCACACTGAGGCATTGTTTATTACATGAGGTATTGCTACTGGTTACCTTTAAAAGACACAATTAATATTAATTGTTTATGAGGCAATCCATTTCTTTTTATTTTCAATGTGCTTTGTAGTAATTCCTACATGCATCAGTTGAGACAGGAACCATACTAGACATACACAGAAACACATCTCAGAATAGTTCTTGCCTCAGAGAATCTGCAGCTGACTGCAAAATCATATGAAAGGATAAAATGATAACTGAAGAAACTCAGCCCTAAAGGGGCCATTGGCATTTCTTTCTTTTATTTTACCTTGCTACTGCAGGATGTGCATCTGTTCACTTGCTAGGTATTTAAGTGCATCTAAAAACATTTTGAAGAAATATTTAAAATGTCATCTCAGCAATAGTTTAAAAGTATGTTTCAAAAAAAACCAAGGTTTTCCTTGTGTCATAATTTCATAATTTCTTCCTTTTCTGGAGGAACTGAGAGGATTTTGCTGCTGTTATTAATAGGTAGTTAAGAACTACCTAGAACACAAAATGTCTCAAAAAATTTAAGATGAACACAGATGCTGTGCTCTACCTTTCAGTAGATAATTTCTTTAAAAACATTAAAAGCCAAATGTGAGTTAATGACTAAAATAAGAATTAATTCTGAGATACAAGAGCAATTAGGCTTAACTAAGTCAGAGGGCAGGCAAGACAACTGTGCTCATCTATCTGCTGAATACAGACTTCTGCTAAAATTATCTATTTTAATTTTGCCTACACGCCCTGCTTAGCTGTCACAACACCTATGCAAACACACAGGAGTTAAAGACTGTCTCAATCTCTAGCATTATTGAAGCAGTGGTTAAGGAGCAGATAGGAGCGGAAAGGAATAAAACCTTTATTTTGTTCAAAAAACTACTTTCTTCTCCTCTGACTTGGTCAGGTCAGAAGCCCTTAGCACTCCATTTCCACATGCACCATTGTAACATCATTACACATTAAATGAAAAACAAAATCACAACCAAAAACTAAAATGAAGATATTCTTGGATATAAGGACAAAGCTTTAGAAGAAACTGCACAGATAACCTAACTTTCAAGAAAGGAAGGCAAAA
Source organism: Promerops cafer (assembly GCA_013398275.1). Classification (NCBI taxonomy): domain Eukaryota; kingdom Metazoa; phylum Chordata; class Aves; order Passeriformes; family Nectariniidae; genus Promerops; species Promerops cafer. The sequence continues at coordinate 1,913,591 of VZSE01007177.1, read as the reverse complement.
GAGGTTAACAGCAAAAGACTCCAGTGTCTGAACAGCTAAAATCAACATTCAGCTCCCAAAGTAAATGGGTTGTTCAATGCCATAGCAGCATATTCCAGACATGTGACCATATTTAAGGCAGAAATTATACTTGATCTGCATCTTAGAAGTCTGATAGGCTGTATAGTTTCTTGCTTAGTGTTCAAAAGAGCAGTACATCACAAATTACAGTATAATATGAAGATTACAATATAATATGAATATAAAATATACCATGTATACAATAAATATAATTAATTGCTAAAAAAGTATGTGCTTTAAAAGTTAAGAAGATGTTTTAAGCAATCATATTGGTCTGAGATGAAAGTTAAGCAATGTCAAGAACTCTTTATGCCTTTTTCTCCTTCACTTTTTCATTTTCTTGCTTCAGTCATAACATACAGTCAGCTTAAATCACCCCTGACAATACTGAGGAAAGGCTGCAAAAGCAGCAGTTAGGAACACTGAAAACACACAAATACTTTATTTCCACCCTGGGAACAATTTGTGCCCAATACTAAAAAAATAGTAGAGTCCATCACACAAGACAGTCCCAGACTGACTGTCAGCATCAAGAAACAAAACTGGGGAAGTGCTGGCAAGAAGGGGAGAAGTGAGCAGAGCCTGTAGTGAAGCCTTTATTGAGGCACTGGGAACTAGGAGAGCATTCTGAATAATTGATTCCCTTTTTCCTACCACAGATAACTCTTTCCTGTTAATCTCTACCATATGCATTTTACATTCTAGCTGCAATGCACAACTTTTTATTAAAAAAACCAAACAAGAATTAAAGGGATTTTCATAGTGAGAAAACATTGAAAAAGTTATGACTGGGTTTAACGATCAAGAGCACCAAATGAAAGTCCTCTTATTTACTTTCTTTCTTCATAATCTAATATATGCTATGATGCAATAATGGTATACTGACCAGTACTGTCAATGTGTCCTGAAGTGCCACTCTTGGTAGCACCCTTCAATTTATGGAAAGATTAAGCAGTTGAATAATATAGTTGAATAATTCTATTAAAACCAAATTAGGTGCTCAACTACAGTTCTATGACCAAAATAACACCGCCATTTTAACTCCTCAGTCATAGTCTACTATTTTAATGATTTATCAAATTCTTTTCAAGCCTAACTTTAATGCTGAGGCTAGACATAATCTGAAATAAATCACTAATAAAATGCCAACAAGGGCAGCCAAGTTAGGGAAGCAACTTGCTCTACAAAGCTGCTCACCTTCCACTTCATGTTAGGATTGCTGACCTTCCATTGATTCACCCCAGTCTTTATCCTGCATTAAACAGTTAAGGAAAGCCATTTAGAAGATTGTTTCCCTTCGCTGTGGGCAGTTTTATCAGTACAAAAGCACTTATACTGTTAACTTTTTTCCAAAACATGAGACTTACACAGCTACTGTAACAGCAGTACAGTGACCCTCAAGCTATTACAAACTGCATGGAAAACAGCCCTAAATGCCTTAATTGTGCTCAGTGTAGGCTTAAGAAAAATGTATGTCTTGCCTTAGTTCCTGTAGTGACCTACCTGAGGCAAGACCACCCAAAATACTTCTTTTAAAGCTTGCAACATCCACAGAACAGAGCTTAAAACAAGTTAAAACTGCAGTGGCCATTAAAGCATAGGGAACAGAGGAATACTTGGTCATTCACCTAAGAGCTGTATTCCCTAGACAGTGAATATTCAACAGTAATAGAATACAAGCATAAGGGGCAGACACTAAACTTCTACAACAAATTGCACAAAAACAATTTAAACCTTGCTCATTATTCATTGTTTGTGTTGTACCACTAGAGTATACCACACTTCACACACATCTTGTTTTCCTTGCATCCCACAGCCAACAAACATTTGTCTTACTGTTCAAACATTGGAGTCGTTAACATGTGCTTTGAGACACCACAAACTGAACGTATTCAATTGCTGTGTGATAATCTGCTGGCAAGGCAAGAGATCCTATCAGAGCGCCAGGGAACCGTGTACGAGTTTAAAACACAGAACAAGCATAAATTTATGCAAATCTTGAGGCCCACCTGAGAATGTTCCCACAGCAAATCTCTTTTCCCAGCTCATATTATGTTAACAATAAGACGTTAACAGAAGATGTTCTGTGCCTGTGGAGTATCACTGGGTACCAACAGCAGCGATACTCGCTTGGCATGAAGCTTCTCAAATGCATAATCTTATCTGCTGGGTTAGCATTCCAGCTGGCTAGAGGTACTTCTGAGCAAACTAGTGAATGAGATGCTTTCTTTGCTATGAGACTGTCATACAAATCAACAGGAATTTTAAGGAGGCTAGGTTCATTCTGCTCAATTAGATATCGTTGAAATATATTTGATATATTCCTGGTTGAAAAATGGTTTGAAAACAGACAAAGTTAGTTTATTACATTGGCAAATTTACTGCATGATATCAAAACACCATAGAGACAAGAATGACTCTGGAGTTAAATATGCTCACAGATGTCCAATATCAAGAGAAGAAAATCAAGACAGATCCTAGAGACAATTTAAAAAGCTGGAAACAGGATTAAGGTAAAAAAAATCCTCTCTCCCTCTAAGACATGACCCAATTAAAAATAAGTTTCTTATACCAGATTGCTCAACAGAAAAGGGAGAGCTCCTAAATCTGTTTCCCAGAAGTTAATTACATTTAATTTTTTCTTCTACTTCACTTTTTGTTCAATTCTATCATTCCTAAACCAGAAGAAGCCACAGTGCTTAGCTATACTGATCAGACAGCAAATACAACTTAGCAAAAGCAGCCATCACTCACTAGCTTTCAGCATAAAATTAAGATGCTTTTTCTAACAGAAGCCCACTGACATAAAGAGAAAGAAACAATGTAATCAACATAGGAATCAATGAGATGTATTGTCCTCTATTTTTTTCTTTAAATATCAAGTTTTTCTGTTTTCTTTTTTTTTTTTTCCCAGCTCCCAAATGCATCTTGGAACACAGCCAGCTAGCCCTATGAACTCAAAGAACACAGGATGAAAATCATGATGCTGCATTAGATGCCTTTGCATATATCCAGGATATAATCCATATAAATTATGAAATTAGAATTAAAATGGTAAAATACACAACATGAAAGTAACAATACCATCTTGATGCTTTTTTCTAGATGCCATCTTATCCAACAGTGCTCCCTACAAGTTGCTCAACAGAAAAAAGAGACAAGCATTATATATGCTTGTAATACAATATTGATTATATAATATTATATAAAAAAGAGACAATCTATATATAGCTGGAAACACACTTTCCTATTGCAATGATTACAAAGACAGTTTATTTCTTCTTGTTTCCACACAATAAATTCCTTACTTATGTTTCACCCTAAGGTTATTTGCTTTTCATTATCATCACTTGCACAGATTTTTTTGTTCAATTTAAGAAGGAAACTGTCTAGATGAATACTATACTCTCTTGGCTAATTCTTCTAGCTTACTCTTTCTCATACATAATCAATCTACCCTAAGCCTTTCCCTGTAAAACAGGCAATATACCATGGAACAACATGCCTTCTGGGACAAAGATTACATCACTGACTTTTTACCTTAACGCATCAATCACTCCACTTCAATTCTCCTTGACAACTACAAGTCCCCTAAAGCCACATGGAAAAACAGTGAAGAATAGCATTTTATATCATCCCAGAGCTGCTTCATCAGAGACACAGAAATGAGCCGCTTTGCATCTCTTTGATTTCTCATAGCTTAATCTAAGTATTTTAATCAGCCCCTGCATTTTCTGAGTCTTACACAAAGAAGGAAAATTAGATTTCCAGCTCATTATTATCAATCGCGTTACTCTGTTTCCTTCTGCATTCACTATGCCTGGCTACTTCTGAGTGCCAGCCAGACAACCATTGCTTTTGTGACACATGGCAAGGCAGCTGTTAAACTCCTTGTCAGAGATACTGACCTTGGTCCTGAAGTAACTCTGTTCTATTTAAACAATAGTGGGATGACCCTGGCTGGACACCAGGTGCCCATCAAAGCCTCTCTGTCACTGCCCTCCTCAGCTGAAAAGGCCAGAGAAAACATAATGAAAAGCTCGTGGGTCAAGGTAAGGACCAGGAGAAATCACTTACCAATTACGGTCATGAGGAAAATTCATTCAATTTGAAGAAATTAGTTTAATTTATTACCAAGCAAACCACAGTAGGATAATGAGAAAAAAAAAAACCCAAGTCTTAAGACACCTTCTCCCCACTCCTCCCTTCCCAGCTTCAACTTCAGTCCTGATTATCTCTACTTCCTCCCTAAATGGCACAGGGAGACGGAATGGAGGCCACACAATCAGCTTTGGCTCAGCCACTCACTCCTTCTTGCTCATGGGGAGGACTTCTCACACTCTTCCCCCATTCCACTGTTGAGTCTCTCCCATGGGAGACATTCCTCTACCAACTTCCCCAACCTGAGTCTTTCTCATAGACTTCAGTTCTTCAGAAACTGCTCTAACATCCCTTCCATGGGATGTAGTTCTTCCGGAACAGACTGCACCAGTGTGGGTCCCCCCCAGGATCACAAGTCCTGCCAGCAAACCTGTCCCAGTGTGGGTTCCTTTCTCCATGGGTCCTGATAGGACCATTCTCCCCACCGTGTTACAGCATGCTTTGCCATTCCCCTGCTTTATGGTGGGGCTCCTTTTGGTACACCTCTGCTCCCCCATGGACCTCCATGGGCTGCAGGGGCTCAGCTGCCTCATCATGATCTGTACCACGGGCTGCAAGGGAATCTCAGCTCTGGCACCTGCAGCACCTCCTGCCCTTCCTTCTTCCCTGACCTTGATGTCTGCAGAACTGTTTCTCTCACATATTCTCACTTCTCTTTTCTTTGGCTAAAACTGCTCTTGCAGTTACTTAACTCTACTAATCCCAGGGGTGCTACCACCAAAACTGATGGGCTAGGCCTTGGACAGTGGCATATCCATCTTGGAGCTTGCTGGCATTGACTCTGTTGAACCTGGGGGAACCTTCTGGCAGCTCCTTCCAGAAGATCCCCCTGTAGCCACTCCCACTACCAAAATCTTGCCACTCAAACCCAAACACAAATATGAGAGAGAACACCAAATGTCTGATTCACTACTCTTCAGTAATAGTTCTCATGAAGGTGGAGAAAAGCAAGTGTTAGAAATATTGTATGAACAACATGTATACACTAATGCTAATTAGAAAACTAGGATAACCATATCATTTCAAAGCTCTGTCCAGCTATCTAAAGAAGACAAGAAGAACTCTAGTTGAACATTTTATTTGTATATAAATATACCCAGAAAAACTGCTTTTACCTTTACAGCAGATGTGAGCTTGCTTTTAGATGTGATTGGTACTTGATTAATAATAGAATGGTTTGGGCTGGAAGGGACCACAAAGATCATTCAGTTCCAACCCTCCTGCCATGGGCAGAGAAATCTTCCACTGGACCAGGTTACCCCAAGCCCCATCCAACCTGGCCTTCAACACTTCCAGAAATGGGGCATTCACAGCTTTGGGCAACATGTTCCTGTGCCTCATCACCCTCACAGAAGGAACTTCTTCCCAACAGAATATCCAACCCTGCCCTCTTTCACTTCAAAGTCATTCCCCTTCATCCTATCACTACCTGCCCAGGTAAAAAGTCCCTCTCCAAGACTATTGTAGGCCCCCTTTAGGTACTGCTGATCTAAGGTGTCCCTAGAGCCTTCCCTTCTACAAGCTGAACAACCCCTCTAAGCCTGTCTTCATAAAAGAGGTGTTCCAGCCCTCTGATTCTACAGTGAGAAATTAAGAAAAATACTGTTGATTGATCTTAAAACACAACCTTATGCAGCAAAAAAAAACTTGAGAAGCAAATGCACCCCGAAGTTTAAAATAAATGTATCAGAATTATGTTTCTGGTCTTGATTTTTTCTCTCAATCATCCTTTTCTCCTATGATCCCTCTCTCTGTTTCCTGCAAAACAAATTCTCATTCTTGTCCCTCAGCTCCCTGAAGATTGTACTGATCAAGATCCCATCAACAGATATTTTTTTTCAAGAATAACTTCACCATCATCCCTATTCTTTTTTCTCAGCTACTGAAACCTGGAATCATTCAGGTTCCCTGGGATTTGGTATCACATTCCATAGCTGTGAAGGGGTTTACAGCTCCAGGGAGACTGTGTTTTGGACAAAAATCTAAAAGAAGCGAGAAAATCATGATGTTAAGAACACAGCCTGAAGGAGGAAAGTGAGAACAGGAAACAGAAAAACTCTAGTTTTGCTCCAATACTTGTTTCTTGTATACAAGCAGGAACGTAACTCTGCTTACAGGATTCTGCTGTCTCTTTTGTATTTATCTTTTAACAACAAGAATGCATATGCATTTAAGCAGCTTTACACAAACACTGCAAGGATGCATTACCAAAAACCCACACATGCAGCTGCAGTACAACTTATAATACCAAGATAGGTTAGACTAACACCTTGGAATTGAAAATTATTTTATACCAAATAGCACGCAGTTAAATCGTTATACCCCGACTTGCCTCACAGTTCATGCTGCTACTTCAGTAATGCAGGAGTGCCACACAAGTTACAATTTCCACACCACCAGAAACTATTTTGAAGCAGCCAATATGTTGGAATAGAAGGTGACTCCATCCTGAAATAAAATATCACCTGCCTGAAGAAAAATTGTTTGGAGAATGAACTGAAAGTGAAATGACTGTGCCACATCTTTTCAAAGATTTCATGGTATGGAATGCAGATCTTTGGGGTGAGGTGGGGAACAGGTGGGTTTGTTGGGGGGCAACTGTTCTTGGGCACATGACAGGTTTTTTTTTTTTAACCTAAAACATGTTGCTAAAATTTAACTCGGTATATGCCACCTTAATTCAATAGCCTAAAAGAGATACAAGCACTTTAATCACAGATCTTTTTCTGCCAACATAATTGATTTATACTAGGACAAGATCATCCCTCCTACTACATGAACTCTAAAAGTACCCAAATATAAACAAAGCCCACTACAGCACAGCGAAATCCAAGTGATTGTCCATATAAAAAATGAAGATGACCATGACCAACAAGTGTGCTGGAATAGTTTACCATTTAATAATTGCATACACTTTCCAGAATTTCAGACTTAATTTAAAGGGTTCCAAACTCTACCCCATTGAAATAAAGGAAATATGCTTTTAATTGAATTTTTAAACTATTATTTCATTCATAATCAAGGCATAGCATTTTAAAAAATACAACATTTGTCAGGTACAGCTTAACTCCATGCCCACAACATGAAGGAAACACAGTTGAAATACACAGTACTTCAAAAAACTAAAATTAACGTGGGACATGAGAAAGAAAAAAAGGAATTAGCTCACAGTTCTTGCTGAAGCTCTGAATTCAGTTAAATTACCTGAACTAGCAACACTTACAAGACTCTACAGAAATAATCAATTCAGTTCAGAAGTAATAATCATCAATTTCCTTCAAAATTTAATCACCTCTTCTTCAGGAGTACACATAAAAAAAGGCTCCAGCATAATTGGCACCATCAACCTATTTTACGTTTCACACCCTTACATTCACAGCTGGCACACAGACTGTCCCTCACTAAGAACATGTTTAACTTTCCTTCAAAGAAAAGAAACACAACCAGGAACTATGTTTAAAAAGGATGTGTAAAGTCCTGTAAATACCACACTGACTAGATGCATGTATCTGAATTTGGCCCATTGTACACGCCAAAGCCGTGCTCATGTATTATTACAGTTCGTAGCACAAAGCTTGTTTTCTTATCCTTAATATCAAACTGGCAATGCAAAAACACAAGAATGAGGTTTGCAGATAAGAAGCAAGCACTTCAGCTAGTGTTTTCAAACACATTCAATAACTGCAATAGTTTTAGACTCAAATGTAGTATTTTCATTTTTTCTATTCATTAGCATAATCTATCACTGCTTTCTACAGTTAAAATCTGCAATAGGTAAACCACTCAAGAACAAGACTAACATCTGTTCTGTATTGCTTTGTAGTGTTAAAGGATACTGATTTCAAAAATATCACATTTGCTTGTACGTCTTTCTTTCATCACACCAGGAACTGCTTTTATGCAAGACTATGGGAGTAAGACCCTTAAATATTTTTTTTCAAATTCTCATAAATGAGTAAGTTATATTTGAAATATTTTTAAATTTTTAATATGTTTTAAAGCATAATCACTTCCCACTAGACCTGTAGAACATCTTTAAAAAGAAATTTTATAAAGTTAGAATATTTACAAACATGAGTGGATTTCCTTGCTGACTAGAAATAGTGTGCCACAAATAAAGAACCACTAATCTGTGTCTCTTCTGTGATTAAATGAGGCAGGAATGGAGTAAGACAGCTAACTCACGTTTATTCTGCTAAATCTAAAGCAGTAGGTTTGCTTTTTTGACAGATGTGTATAAACAGCACTTTTTACAAAGAATATCAATTCTGTTTTCTAAATTCAGTATGTTGCCCTTCAAATGAAGGGGAAGAAGAGACCTTAGGCAGAAATGATCTTCTACATTTGTTGAGAGATTTCTACCTATTAAAGAATTATTATATCCCTAGTAAAAAATATAAAGATAGAAGATACTGTAGAAAAATATCCTGATGTAACAGTAGGAGAAATTAGATTACTAATGTTAAAAAAACCAAACAAATAAACCCAAAATCTCCCCAACTGCCCACCCACCCCTACCCCCCACCACTCTGACAATAGCAACACTCAACTTTGAAAGCCAGAAGTCAGCACAGACTGTAAAGCTTTCATCCCTGAATGTCATGCACATGTTTGCAGGACATTTTACCAGTGTGATTAGAAGGGTTTTCTATACCATATAAAAGCAAAATCCCCAGCAATCACTTGCTCTAAATGGTTAGGATTTTCCATATTGTGTAGTGCAGTCTGCTTTCATGAAACATTTTCCATTTACCCTTTCTTGAATTTGTGAGAAGGGCAGATATGAGGGTTCCTGCAGCAGGTGAAGAAAGGTTGCTAAGTCACTGACCATAAATGAAATCAACATATTTGTTTGCCTCTGTGTGCTGGCTGTCCCAATTATGCAGCAGCCCTGCAAAGCTGCAAAAACCAAAGTGTGTACTTGCTCTCATAATGCATAAACATGTGACTGGATAAAAAGGTGAAAAAAAAAATCAACACCCCAAGTAAAATGAGTTGGTACCTGTAACTTGAGAAGGCAGAGAATGCTCAAAGTTCTTTGCATGTACAAGTCATGCTTTGGTTCTGTCATTCTTTTTCACCAAAAATTTTCACTGCATATGGAACTTACTCGGATTTAGAAAACATGGTTTGACCCAGTCCTATTAAAATAAATCCTTTATAATTGCTCAATACAAGTTAATAATGCTTTTTTCACAAATCAGTAGCATTTACAAAACAAACTGCGCATGACAGAGCCATTAAAGCTTTCAGCCATTTATAAGCTTCATAAAATTGCCCATCTGTCTGAAAGACACATAAGCTCAATCTGGGAAATCAGCACACGCAGAAAAGCCCCCAAAGTTGGCTGAACGTCTGGATAGTGATTTCTGAGAGCAACAACATTCCTTTTCAAGTTAATCAAAATTATGATTGCATTTCTGTACAAGAAGATTTGTAACTAGACGATTCCATATGTCACAAATGCTTCCTGTGAGACACTGAAAATGCACAAAGCAATGAACAAAACATGCGTAAGTACACTTGCGATTTTTGACTGCACAAAACAAAAATCTGCATAAACATATAGAACACTAAACAAATAGATGCTTTTGGCAATAGGGCCTCCATTTATTCAGAATAAATAAATAAAATAAACAAAAATTATGGGGGAATGGCTTGCCATTATCCAGGAAAGAATCATCAGAAACAAATGCTGTCAAATTATGTACTTGGTTATCTAAAAGAAAAGCATCAAGATTAAATTAATAAAGATGAATTTTAGCTCTCAATATTCTAAGAAAATATTCAGTAGGCTTTTTTTTTCTTTATTCATTTGCTTTCAAAAAAATAGAATATATCAGAACTTGAATGGAAATTATTAACCATTTTACTCCATCAGTGAAGCAAGGTCAGAGTACCTATTAGATCTCTTTAATCGTGTCTGATTTTGTCAGGGCTACCAAAAATAATAGGACAGGACAAACCTTTGTTCTTCATGTATAAAGCTTTGAAGGCACTCATCTGCTAACCTCATTACAGGATTTTTCTCCTTTCTTTAGGATGTGTTAAGATTTGTAAACTAAACACTTGCTAGCAATCCTACATATAAGAATCAATCTAGAAAGACAAAGGCATGTAGTGTGGGGATAAAAAAAAACCAACAAAAAGGCATTTAGTTAGCAACCAAATCAATATTCTCCCACTCATCTCCCAGGGAAATTATTAGAAATTATTTATACCCCATATCTGACTGCAAGGACTTTTACAGATCTTTTAGTAAAACACAGTGTTTTAATACCAGAATTCTGGGTTTAAAGCTCTCTTATGAGTGACAATCAATTTCCTGCTTTGATAATTTCACAGCTTTCCTTATACCACCCACATTCTCTTCCCCCTCTTCCTTTATGTGAAGCTCAGTACCAGTGAATGAACAGGAAAAAAAACTTCACGTATGTTATTGATAACATATTTGGAATATTATCAGGTTTCAGGCTCACCTATGATTTGCAAACAGGAAAAAAGGACAAAAAAATTTACATTTACAATAAAGGAAAATGAAGTAAAAGGTTTTCTGAAATTATTTTCTTTAAGATGCATACAATGTAGCTAGGGACAGTACTATTTCCTGTTCTTTAAGGATGTTATTTTGCTTGAGGATTACAAGCTTACTTGAAAGTCAACATTCAGGAAAGGTGAAATAAATTTTTAAAGTCCACTTAGATGAGCTCAAATGTTGCGATTAAGGCAACCTTGACTGTAACAAACTACTATTTTTGGAAAGACTACTAGGATTTCAATTCTAAAGCTTGTCACGCTTTATTAAACTACAATAAACTTTGAAAACTGAAAGTTGTTATCTCTTTCTGTGTACAATGAGAAGATAATGAGTTATTTAAAGATAACATTGAAACAACAATCATGCATGAAAAGGATCATGAATAAATTTCAATTTTAAATTAAAGGAAATTTTCTAAATAACAGACAACTAATATTTGGCAAGAATCCTTTCTCTTGATACTACAGAAAAACCTAGTTGATTAGCTTATGAAAAACAATACCTTATAAGATCTCAGGCCTGTTCTCCTGATTCCTAACAACAAAGCACCACCCAGAAAAGAAAAATTGATCAGTTTGGATTTGATCAGATGGAATGTTTTAAAAAGTCCAAAGCAATAGACTTCAGCTTCCATCCCACATCACCTGTCTGCAGGTTTTAATTGTGAATATTCAGGGGATATATCATTTGAAGATGTAAAAATTAGTTAACATCTCCATTACACTACTCAGTGAAGTTGTGGAAGTAATACATTTGGAACACTAGTTATAAATTGTCTAATGCAAATAAGACAAAAAACATTCTTAAAGCTTATAAAGAGAAATAAAAAGTTAAGAAACTTAGAAAAGAAGAAATGCAGGGAAACGTGTAAGAACACCATCTTTTCAAATTTTTCAGAAACTAATGTGCATCTTTTCCATAGTTCATTAACTGAAGCTGAAGAAGATAATTGTGAGCTAATTGTTCAAGTCTCTTGTCAAGTTGTTTAGTCTATTACTACAATATAATAATGCTTTTTCAGTGGAAAGTAAACAGCTCATGTTTCAGAGAAGAGCCCATGTAGAAACCAATGTTTACGCAGAGTTAGAAATTTTCTTTCCTGTTTACAAGATCAACCTTAAGTATTCCACATGAAGAATTTTAAAATAATGTAATTTCAGCCATAATTCAATTTAACCCTAAGGAAATGTAAACCAAAGCTGAGATGCATAGTAGAAAAATTTGCCACATGAATAAATGTGCTTCTATTATTTAAAAATTACTCAGAGTAACTTTACTGTTTTAAATCCAAATTCACTTCACATATCTCATGAACCACACTCGAAACAAGCACAGCATAACATTTTTTAGAAGTTGGCACCCAGAGAACACAATCTTGCTAAGTACAGGCTGCTCATTGGTTCCCATCTCAAGAATTCCTCACATGTTCACACACAAAAGTGATGCAGTGTGGAGGCATGATGCACACCCAGCAAGCATTTCATAGGGTGGGCAACTAAAGATAGACTGACCAATATAGAGCTTGTGGAAACAAAAGCTTTGTATTCTGACTCTACACGTACTCAAAAGTGAAATTACATACCTATTATAATGAATTTGATCAACTATGTGGAAAGCAACAATTTGTTTTCATATTAATATTTCATCACTGGAGTTTTCATTTTTACAGCCAAATTGTATTTGAGTTCACTTAGTGCAGGCAGCATTGGGATGTAGGAGATACTCCTAAATTTATCCCAATGCAGACACATTCTCAATTCTGTCTAGGTAAAGTGTAAAACTCCAGTTATTTGAAATTCTTCACACCTCTCACTTTGTCACAACATGACAATACTTTTATTCCAGCAAATGAAATGCATTTTGAGATGAGCTGAAGTTGCCTTCAAAATGACCATTATTCTTCTAAGCTGAACTCTCATCAACCTCAGGCCAACCCTTTCTTTTACCACTGGTAAAGTCACTCTGTCAAGTCAAAATGCCTTCAGTAATAAAACTGCTATTGCAAGGTCCATGAAGGAGCTGAAGGTAAAATCTTTTACTCTGTAATTTCAAAAGAAAAACTCCACAACAGAATTTATAAATTATCAAAATTGAGAATGTAGAGTAAATAACAGAAAACTTGGTATTACAGATTCAAATCAGTTTATTCCAACCTATGCACAGATATGTTTTAAGTTGTACTTTTTACAGCGACAGTATTTTGACCAGAAGCAAGTCCAAGTTTCATGAAATTCAAGTAACTAAGTGCATTGTAGAGGAAATGAAAGAGGCATTTTATAGCTCAACATCACAAGTATAAAAATGTAAATCCTGCATTTAGTTAGATCTCTAGTCAATACAGACACCTTGAAACTGAATTTGTTTCATTTTCTATCTGGCCTTTTCCTTTTTTAAAATCGCTTTAAAATATGAGGCTGACTTCATATAGGGTTAAAAGTTAAGATTTTTTTTTTCTGATGTAGTAGACATGATGCAATAACATGTTAATATTAAGGTCAACATTACTTGAAAACTTTGCTGTATTAAACTCTGCTCCAGGAAAGTTTTGCATATGCTATCAGTGAAATGAACAGTGCAACTCAAGTTGCTGGGATCACTCTGGATTCCAGGATGCTGCATTAAGCAAGTGCGAAGCCACTACTAATTCTTTAATAAGCAGAAAACATCTCTCTTTACCTTTGTATAATTACTTGACTGCAGCAACAGGCTTCACAGCCAGTAAGGCTGTGTGTTTCAGGTATAACTATTTGTCTACAAACCTAACAGATTTATATGTGGATTCACCCTTACTTGCTCACAAATAATGTCTTACATGAGCTATGCCTAACATTGCAATTTTTGGAGACATGAGCTTTCATCATACTGAGACTTTCTGTCTATAGCAGAGCTTTCCTATGACAAGACAGTAATTTTTACAATATAACTTTCACTTTCATTTCATCAGAAAGTTACATCTAGCCATGATCTGAAGCCAAGCATCCATACATTTGAATTTCAATGACATGTTACATAAACTGTCTACAAACAAAACACAGGGAATTTCAACTTCATGCAATAGCAACTACTCCTTCAGTGGAAAGTGGTGCCATCGGATAGACTGATAGAGTTACTTTGCTTTTAGCACAAACTCCATTTGCTTACTCTACCATTATTGTATAATACTACCAATGTAGTTTACAGAACTACAATTTTAAAAACCCCTGTCATATATCAGGTCATGTTCACAGCAAAAAAGCAAATTCCTGGCACTGAAGTTCACTGACCAACTACAGCTCTGATAAAGTAGTCACAGGTTGCTTTTACACACTGACTTCCATGTTATTAAACTGGGCTATTCAGAGGTCAGACACAAACCATATGGTACCTGATAGGGGACACCATGATAGTCTCAAATGAACAGTGCAGAAAACAGACCTAAGCAAGGAGACAGATACAGGAGAACATAATACAAAAATGAGAAGGGACTGGCTCATCAACATGAAGGAAAATTTCCTAGTTTGTAATTTTCTACCAAAAAAACAGTTCATTGTCAGTGACAGGAAGTAGTTGAGGAAGAAGCTGTTGGCTACTAAGTTTTCAAATTCTTTTTTTCCCTTGGCACATCTGAAGGGTTTTTTTCAAACTAGAATACTGCCAAATAATTATTACTGCTAATAAATTTATTGTTGGCTGTGGCATTGTTTATTTTTTCTTATAATAGGTGCTGTACTGATTCAAGAACTACAGGGTAAAGTCAAAATGCTTTGTTAGTCTACATTCATGGGCATGTACTGTGTCAGTAACAGTTTACAAGTCTGACTGTGCTAATAAAGTAATTAAAAAACAAAAAGAAACAGAAGTTGATGTACAAACCTATCATATGTCATATCATATTGGCAACCTACATGAACTGTTTAACTAATGAATTATGCAAATCTATGTTTCCCCAAAGTTTAAAAACACTAATGAGAATTTTTAGTATTCCTCTGTAAATGCAAGCTGTTCCATAACTGAACCAATGAAGTCTTGCTTTCATTTTGCCCTTTCCTTTAAAACTGTGCCCATATTCTGCTTCTTGCCCCTTTCCAGAGATCTGTCTGCTGACAGACTGACTTCAGAGCAAACCATGTCAACAAGAAACACCCAATCTTTAAAGTCAAACCTGCAAACCAATCCTCCCCACCTTCCATTTCAAACAACCTTCACGTAAGCCCCAAAACCTTCCCAGAAAAAAAAGCCACTTTCCACAAGGCTCATTTTCCCAGAAACCTGGATCACAAAACTAGAGCTGCACACAAAGCCACTGCAGATAATGACACAGAAGTGTGTTGGTAACGCCAATATAAAGGTTCATTTTCCATGGTAGGTTACACTGAAATTGATAGGTCTTGAACTTTTAGTTTGAAATACAGGGCTTATATGAATGAGGTACTGGATTTGCAGCCCCAAATCCATCACAAAATCAGATTATTATTTTTCGCTCTTTTATAGTGTTTGTTAAGTGACAATGTATTTATTTTACATTTATTAGAGCACCTATGAACTCTAGATTCAGTCCCCTTTCATCTCACCAGTACATCAGCATTCGGATATTTGTCTTCACAGTATAAATCAAAGCTGTTATTTTTGCTGAAATGCAGTTCCACTAAATCAGACATTTTTCTCCTACCTGTAGCTTCATAATTTTAAAATACAAACACTCTCTATATATTATATTAATAAAGAAATCTTTCAGCTGTGTACCTATATTTAAATCAACATTTTCTTCTGTCACAGATAACTTCTAATATTCATGCAGTCTTTTATATTAAATCTGTCCATAAACAAATATTGCACTTTCATAACATTTGCTTACCTTTCTCATGATACCAAGCCTTTAGTCTCCATTATATTGGTATTTAAAGATGTGCAGCTGTCTTTTTACTTTTATAACATCTAAATGTCATAATTTATGCTAAATATTATGCATGAACTATCTAAAGATTTTGGTTTTGATCATAAAAGCCCAAGGAGTGCACATGAATAAAATGACGGCGTACAAGTAATTCTGCAGACAAACCAGCAAACTCCTGCTATCTAGCTGTTCACTACAAAATTTTCATCATTTGTTATCAAAAGTTTTTTTCAGTGTATTTTAGTATTTATATTTGCATTAGTTAAAAAGAAGAAAAAAATGCTGGAGTTTTTTTTTTTTTTAAATCTTTTACACAGCTTTTAAATTTCTTCTTTTTCTCATTTACTGCTTCTAATAGGAACTGACTTTTCATAACTTCCTAGATGTTTGTAAAAAAGCACAGCAGGATTAATGCAAAACTTAAGAGAAGAGTGTTTGCCATTTAATCCCTACTTTTAAAATACCATTGTTATTGAAATACCTAATTTTCACTTTTGGCTATCTGCACATGATGTTTAGATTGCTAACAGAGAACTCTCCCCTTATAATATGAAGCTATGGAACAAGAATAGCATATACATGTCACTTTAATAACATATAACTGATTTTGCAAAATAATAGCCATTTGTCAGCTATATGGCATCTGCAGCTTCATGAAGAAATCATACAATAAGGAAAAGAGATGTGAATTTATCACTAATCACTATACTGCCTCAGCACAGCAGCAAACTTTGCTTGCAATGATTCTATGAGTTTTGACAACGTCTGAACACAAAAACTTAAATTTTTGCCTAATCTGGCTTCAATATCTTTTATGATGCTTTACTCCTCTCAGTCTCAGAAAGGCAACTAAAGGGTAAAGAAATCTGCCACTTCTTAAAAACAGGTTATTGTATGAGCTGGGAGGGGACAGAGATAGATATCAGTCAGCATTTTCTTAAAATAAAATAATCCAACTCTATTATGTGTGACCACCTTATAAAAGAGAAAAAAGAGCACAAGAAAACACAATATAGTCTCAGTTAAGTAAAGTTTAGAGAATCACAAATACAAGAACTAAAGTGACTTCAGGTGTACCAACGTGATTCATCTGACCTCAAAGTCTGTTACTGAATTCAGAGTAGCGACTGCAGCAGATTTTTCCTGTGTTATGTCTCTTCTTAAAACATACAGTACCAAATATGTTCAAAACAGGCAACCATTCACAAGCACATTTCTGAACTTTACTTTAATAACACCAATAAACAGAAGTAAATAATTTTACTGGTACTACACTTCTAGGTCCAGCTTCATATAAGTCCGCTTTGTAGACTTCTTTCAGTTTTTCAAACTTATGTTACACACTTTTGGTAAACGTTTCTATGCTATATGAACCACTTCCAGCTGAAAACTGTTCCACTGAAGAGTCAGATAGCTTTATATACCTGGAAATGATGGAGACTAGGGAGATTTTTATAGTGTTATAGCAATAATATTACTTACAGCAATCAGCAGAAACTAAAAGCATGCAAGAAAGAGCAAGAGCCTCTTTACTGGCATCAATTCTTTTTCTAATAACCTGGAAGTAGGTAAGCTTTACAAAACACTAACATTTTAAAATGCATCAACAACAGCAATTATGTTCTTCATTAAAAAATACTACAGTATTACCATATTGAGCAAGCATGACCTCAATAGCTGCTATTTCAGCCAAAAAGAAAAAAAAGGGGAAAAAAAAAGAAAAACAGCTTTTTTACTTGTCAGATACCTCATAAAACCAACTTACAGACTTCCCTGTCAGTTGTTTACTGCTAGGAAATTGTTAGCCTGCAGAAACAGCCTGGGTGTGCTGTTTTACAGGTCTGATTTAAAAAACTTTCATCTGTGGTCTAGATTTCATAAACATAGAATAGTCAGAACTATACTCACTTTACAAATTCACTTAAATTGCATTACAGATCAAGAGGCAGTTCATCAAAGGACATATTGCAAGTACACCAGCAGATATCAGAGGGCAAGATAGATGTGTGCAGCATTTATCTCTCTAAACGCTGAAATATCAAGTTAAAAAAAAAATTCCTACAAAAATGGTTCTGCTACTGCAGCACTCTACTAATATTTCTCTCATTCACCCAGGGGCTTCTTAAAACAGTAGGTCAGAAATCTGCTCCTCTAAGTTCCTAGCTGAGACAAAGGTTTTAAGTAAAACGTTAGCAAAGGGTACAAATCTCTCTTTTGCTATCAGTCTATTCAGAAAGCTCACATATACACCAGCAACTAATGTTTCAATAGAAACAGAAAACCCACCCCACGAAACACTGAAGTCAAAGGTCTTCATGCCAAAACTTCTAAGGGATGAACAGAAATTTGAAGAAAACCCCTAAAACTATTTCCTAATTCTATATTCTTATAATGGAGGAATTTTACCTAAAGAACTGTTAAAACTCATTTAAGGAACTTGAGGCATTCATCTTTTGTGCTGCATTCAAGGAGTAATGGTAGCGTAAGACATTAAGTGATTGAAGTTTCCTTAATTTTACTATATATAAATGATGTAAATTTTGATCAACTATTCCAAAGCATTTTTTTGACATTCCATTCAAAAGAGCCTCACATCTCTGTATGGCTGTTTTGTACTAGTATGTGAATCTGCCTAGCTCAATAAAATTCCAGGATCAAAAGCTAATGAGTTGCATCCAAAATGGTCAAAGTTGATATATTTTCAGAGTAAAAGAGAAGTGTAGGGAAAAGATGAGGAAACACTAAAATTTGCAGTATTTCAGTAATAACATTCAAAATACAACATTAATGAAGCCTAATTAACAGTTGACAGTCTCTCTTCCCTTTGACATGAATTTCAGTATTCATGCCAAGTAAAACAAAAGCATCTTATAAATGCTTATTCCTGCTAACAATCAAACAGAACTTCAAGGCTGGTTTTTCATCCCTTTAGTTTCTCTGTGGACCACACTGCATTATAAATTTCAAGTTCCAACAAAACCAGCTGGGCCTTACCTCTGTCACTGAAGTCATCCACCAGAATGATCTCTGCGATCAGGCTGTCTGGAGTGCGGTTGATGATGCTGTGGATCGTGCGCAAGAGCGAAGTCCAGCCTTCGTTATGAAACGGGATGATGATGCTCGTGTTTGGTAGTGTTTCCAAGTACACCTTGTGCTTACAGCTGCAGAGGCAAGAAAATAATTGTATAAGCATACTGAAAATCTGAGCTGGCATATCCTGTCATCCATTTCGGCCATTCAACCAAGATGGTTTCTGGCATAAAAATTCAACAGTGCAATCAAGCAGTACTTTCATGTGAAAATAGCTGGATTGTTTAAAACACATTGCTTACAACAGTGCATAAATTGGAACAATGACAAAATTTAAGTGGAATTAGTGAAAAAAAATCTAACTGGCTGGAATTATTTTCCTTCACTGAAGCCTTTTTCCTGCAATATGAGAGATGACATATCTTCTGTGACATCATTTCCAAAAACCAAATCCTCTTATCAAAAAGAATTCTGAAGCATAATATGAAGCTAATCTGAAATGATCGTTTGGTCTACAAAGAGATAAACTCTAGAAAACAATTCAGTATTATCCTGGGTGATATGTACTCACAGTATGAAAAACAACAACATCCACACATACAACTCCAACTTCACATCTACAGATCCAAAATGATTGCTCCTATTAAGTACAGATATAAAACAACACACAATTCCGGAAATGCAGACTTATAAACAAGGAAATGTAAACAAGCTTTCATCTTTGAAAGAAAAGCACTGTACATTCAATGGCTATGGAATATCAGTGTTTAACCCGACTGTTTTCAATATTGAGTTGTTTACGTATTTCAGAAAGAAAACAACATAGCACTCAAAAATAAATAATGGCCATGCAAATCAGTGTCTCCTAATATCCAAAAATATTTTATGACAAATGTTTAGATTACTGCAACTGATAGGATTGCATCTTTCATGTTTTGTTGGAAAAAAGAAAAAAGGGACACGTTCCTCTGTTGTTAACAAAGCCTGGCATTTTCACCTCTGGGGACAAAGTAACTGAACAATTTCTCATTCCTCAAAAGAAAGTCACATCCTGATAAAGGTATCCCTAGAGCAGAAACCTGACAGCTTTGCAATAAACAAACCAAATTAGAAGTTTAGCCCTGAAAATTCTAGGTTTAAAAAAAGTATAGATATCTTTGCTCCTTGTCAGAAAGCATAACTATGCATATCAAAAACCGCTATAGGATATAATTTTGATTTACATACATTTGCAGCTTAGTTTGCATTTTCTCTTTATAAATGTCATGTAGAAATCAATATTTACCAATACACTATACAGCTACCACACTGATAAAATGGTCCAAAGATATAATAAAAACCCATAGCTACTATAGTGGTATTTGCAAAATATTAACTGTTATGTAGCTATAAATAAAATAACTATTTTTTAAATACTTTACTAGAAAAATAACATTTAAATTTATAATTCAGACTTTTCTTCCTAAAAAATAGTGAGAATTAATTTTATGACAAGCTATTTTCTGAAATAATCACTGTGGAAACGTTTTAGTAAGTAGCTTGCTGGTAAAACATACATGCACACTGGAAAAAGGACAGGCTTTGCAATAATGTGAAGTTCTAGAGAAAACAGTGCTTATTATCTAGCAACAGAAAAGTCTAAGTATGTATATTTAAATGTTCTGGGAGAAAAAGAAAAATCTACTGCAGGAAAAAATTTAGTAGAAATTCATTTTTCTTATCTGTAGGAAGAAGTACAACAAATGAAACCCATTATTAATATGTAGCTGTTTCAGTTGGCAAATTAAGAAAGCCACCTACCAAAAGCAACACCAATTGTTGCCAGCTGTTTGTCAACAGTGATGCTTCTTGGACTAGAACAAATGCAACTAACAGACATACATGGAACTCTCATGCTATTTTTGAAAGCAGAAGTTTTTCCTTCAGCATTTTTGACTCCCAGTAAATACTATTTCTAAACAAGTAAGTTTGCACCTCCATAAAACCCTAAGCCAAAAAAAAAACCAAGCAAAAGAACCTCACATATGTCAGACTAACAACTTCTAAAGGGTAAGAGCAAAAAAATACCCAAAACACCCAAACACATCAGAATGCCATTTCTTTTTTAAAAAGTCACCTCTCTAGCATAACAAGATACGTTTTGAAAGCAGTTGTACTGAAATTTGTGTGGTTAATATTGTAACCTTATGCGTGTAGGGATGGGGTAGGTCATTGGATTTGGATGTTCTCATTGACAGTTTCAGACTAATTGCATATGCTAAAGTGTTGAGAAGGAAAAGCAACACTGATGGATTTAGTTGACAACTATTCCATTCTCCCTGCTGAACAGATTGATCTAAAACACAGGCACACTTAGAAGATTTACACTTTCTTAACATTTCTCCATCATTCAACTTTGACCTTTAATCCTCATTTACATTTACTTTTGATTGCCATTGCAAAGGTATCTGGCTATATGTGAATTGATTTCTAGTAAGAGCCACAAACCACCAAAAAATCCTTTTTCTGCTTTTATGGAAAAAAAAAAAAAAACACCAAACTGGCCAGATTTCAAATTCATAGAAATGAAACCTTGTATTTCATCATTTTCTGCTAGGTTTCATAGCAGTGGCTTTGCTTGCCTTTCTTCGGCAAGTGGAATTCTGCTCATTTTTAGCCCATTGTTCTCTTGATATGAGACTCTAACTGCAATAGAAGATCACTGTTTTAGAAGTGTAACATGAAATCCATTTTATTTGAAGTTCTATTCAACACTGTCTGTAGCAGAGGGCAGCCTGCTCTGTGCTGTGATGGGCTGCAGGACAGACCTGATAAATAGCTGTAATGCTCAAGAAAGGCCCATGAACTGCAGCAAAGATGCAGTTAGACCTCCACAGCTGAGACGCTGCATGTACCATGACAATAAAGCTATCTATTTTCATGAGAATAAACATATATAATGCATGCACCATTTGTTCCAAGTCCACGAGTGTGCTTCTTTACATCCTGAGTTTTAGAAGCGATGCCAAATACTCTGGCTGCAAAAGGACTACTTAGAAGCTACAGACATTGCTTCTTGTTTTAAAAGGGAAATTCTTGAGTCTCCAAAGAAATGTGAAATTGCGATTCAAGGTTATTTCATATTTCCTGAAGATTGCAATCTTACCAAAATTTACTAAAATAAAAAAATGAAGCAAGGCTTGCTGTAGAAAGGAAAAATGCTATGTGTAAAAGATTACCATAACCTCATATACATTAGGTAAAACTGTCTAAATTGTGGTATACATGTTAAATGAAACTGAACTCGCTATCTATAGAAATATTTAAAATACTACTGAGCAAAATAATATTTTTCCCAGAGCCTAAAAATTTCAGTGGAAAATTCGGTCAAACCTGTATCAATTTAGCAAATTATAGTACTTGCACACATGAACTCCAACTGTCATCCTCCACATAAAGACACTGCAAATTACTTGCACACTAAGAGAATGTAGGCTTTATGTAGACAGTAAGTATCATTCAGGTAGTTTGAATGGCAGAATAATGTGTCTGAAGAGCACAATGATTTTCATTGAGGCTTGAAATACTAGAAAATCTATAGAGGCCTGGAAATAAATCCTAAAATCAATACTCAAAAAGGTTAGTAGATTTAAGATGGACAGAGAGGCAGTTCAGCCAGTTTCAGTGAAGTAAGAGTTTATTCCAAGATGTAACTCAGCGTAGGAAAGACTGTAACATAGCTGATGTCAATCAACATTACTTTAAGCTCTCCTCTTAATTAGGAGATCATAGCTCAACTGATAAAGGCAAATATATTACTGTAGAGCTTTAGTGTCACATCATATTCTGATTAAGGCATTAAAAAAGAAAAAATCAGTGAGGAATAGAAAAATGGATACAAATATTAGGTCTTTCAAAATAATTTTATTAGGAACGCATTATTTGCTATTTTTCACTTGTTTCTATCAGGACTAGTTTTTGCATTAGTGGCACTTTAAACTGGATTAACTTTTAAAATAACATGAGAACTCTGCACTAACAAGACCAATTTAAATAGCAAATTAAGACAGGTTATTTGACTCTAACTCATTCTATATATATTATAAAAATGCTTGTTTGAATGAGATATATATTAGTATAAACACACAAAGTTTCAGAAGAAAAACTTGCCATGATATTTTATAATTTTGGGATTGAGGGCAGAAAACTAAATCAGTCTACCTGAAATTAGTATACCAAACTGATTTTTCACTTTGGCTTTGATCACTATAATTTCCATGAAAGTGTTTTCTGTAATCAGCCCTGGCTATGTATGTATGCTGATCATTCCCATACTGATAAGAGGATAAATACTTAAGGATGCTAAGAGCACATTTTTTGACTAGTCTTCCACTGTTTTCATTATATTTTTCCTCATTTTTATCCTTACCTCCATACTTGTGTTTCTTCAGATAATCAAATAGCTCAGTCCAGCAGTATTTTTAATGTTTAGTGTTTGAGTTATCACTCATTCACTTTGCTCAAAAGCCTCACACTATGTCTTCCTCAGCTTACCTTGTTCAGCTACAGGACTAATGCAGCCTCCTCATTAGTGGCTGGTAAGTGACCATTTACAGAACTGGAGGCTTAAGTGCTCAGGGTCTGAGGCTGTCTTCCACAAATTATTCCAACAAATCCTGATCAGTCAGCTTAGCTCACATCTATGCATCTGCCATGCTACACCATCAGCACCCAGTGCAGTGTAGCAGTAAACATCTGCACATCCTGTGGCTTATCCTAACTGAATAGACCCAGGCCTCCAGTCTTCTCCAGCGGGTGGATTTGGGATTGCTCCTAGCTCAACACAGACTGCCAGACTAGGCTGGTGAATTTAAACAGCTTGCCCATTTCACAGCCAGGACTGGAATCCAGCAACGTATGGGCATGTTATCTCTCTTGTCCTTTCACCATGCAGTCCCATCATATGCAAGTAACTTGCCATCTCTTCTCTTAAGAGCTGTAGAAGACAGTGGCCTTCAGTGTTTAGGACTATGCTGCCTGTACTACTGATCACCTTCATCTTATGGAATCCCTTGCTAATACTTTCCTTAATGGAGACCAGGAATCCATTTTATTCCTGAGTTCCACAGTGACACATTTGACCACACAAAACAAGGCAAAAAACTAGCTCAGCATTATTCCATACAGCAAGTTAACTATTAATCCAAAATAATTGGCTTCTGTATTATAATCCTACTGCATGCTGGTCCTGTTATACAGGCAAACTGAGAAGAGGATGTCCATTGTGTTCTCTAGGTGAACTCTTCTAATTTAAAGAAAGTGTATAGTTTAAATTTTTGTATATTTACGCAATGCACTCATCCTGGACTCTTAGAAAAGCAGAATTCTTCAGAAAGAGTTCAGTCAAATAACTACTCACCTTTTGGTTGTACTTTTCAAAAGAAACAAATGGCTGTCACCAAAAGATATTATTTTAAACCCTTTTGAAAGCAAGGTCATTTACTTCCAGAGGACAGTATCCAAATGCCTGACTCAACAAGTTGGGAGGGGATAAGGGGATGAAGAAGCAAGAGTATATATCTAGGACTCACGGCAGGAATACCATTCAAGGGGGTGAACAACCTGACGACTGAAACTAGAAAAGGGCTCCTATTCAGAAGAAGCCTCTTCTGCATAATCTTAACAGAATAGTACAGATTGGTCCTAGTAATGTACAACAGGAGCTTTCCTTAAGATGCCTCTTTTATTGCCTTTAAACATAACATATTTTAGTGCAGCACACTAGCACTTATTCATGGAAGAACCCTGAATAATAGATTCAGTACCTAAGGTTGAAAAATTGAAAATTTCTTGGCATAAATAATAGATTTCTTCAAGCTTATTTACTGAAGCCTTAAGTCTCAGAATAACTCCGGTGTTACATCTGAAATGTCTTGGTAGATACTTAGCAATAAAACCATGATAAGCAGAAGTCATCCTGCTAGTTAAGTAGCTTACACCCGTACTTTCTTACTCAAGTTATGACATTACCATTCAGAACAATGGGAGTTTAGAAGAGGACATGCAAGAGGCATTATGCATTGCCACTGCACAAATACTCAGAATTATTAAACAACACTAGCAACATGGACTTTGCCAAAAAATATTGTATAAATGCCAAAATTTGTGTAAAAAAACCCAAACAACCAAAAACTGGCATCAAATGATGAATATGCTGATGAGTCAGATACAATGTAATTTTCAATATTATAAGAATCAAAAGTTATGAACCTTGAATTATGCTTTCAAATATTGCTATCCTCGATCAGTTTAGTCTCTCCTTACATGATATTTCAGAACTTAATATCTGGTACTTCCTATCAAAAAATATCCTTACATCATTAAATTAGTCCCTCAGAGACATCTGGATGAGATTTTTACAGAGGCCCGATCTACCAGTTCACAAACTCTTTCCACATTGTGAATTTGTACTTACTGCTTTGAAAATCCACCTCAGTCCAAAGCATCTCCTTCCTCTCTCCCTTCTATTAGAAACATAATTAAGCACTAAGCATATGTACGATTCAATTTTGTAATTTATAACTGTTTTGAAACTAAACGTGGAAAGCTGCATGATACTGTTTATCATGCACTACTGACAGAGTCACCAGAAGATGGCTACTTATGAAACCCAATTTCTTTACCAAAAAAAAAAGGTAGAATTTATTTCAAAATAATTTCTATAGTAAAAAAAATTAAATACACATAATTGACAAAGTAGAACTTTTCACCAGCTTTGCATGCTGCTCCTCCAGTTGGGTTTAGGAGCTGGGCACTTGGCTCCAGGAGTTGAAGGCTTATTCATATAAACAACACACAGTCACTCCTTTAACTTGCTTTAAAACACTCAATATTCACCTAATTTTTCCTTTAAGATACAGAATTCTTCTGTGGGATTGAAACAAGAATCAAAAAGAAGTTTCTGAAACAATTTTAGAGTTGGCTTCAAAGTTGCAAGGAGACTTTTAGAAGGTTAAGAAAATAGCAAGAGGTTCCTGTATTCCTGAAATATTAACCGGCTTGAGGAAGAAGAAAAACTGTCCCAGAAACACCTCCTGCTATCTGCAGGAGGCACCTTTAAAATACAACCTGAAAAGACAACTACTCATAAAAAAAGAACTAGTGAAAAAGAGTTATACTTACACTTCTTTCTTATTCACTACTAAGAATCCTAAAACTATTATGATTTCATTTTGTAGGTTAGCCTACTCTACTGGGCACAAATAACAGCATTTTTTTACTTCAAGGAATAAGAATAGTTCTGTTTGCTTCCCTGAAAACTTGATATTTGGGGGGAAAAAATGTCCTCATCACGTGAGCTTAAGAAAAGATGCAGAAATCCCAAATCCTCCCTCTTTACAGCTTCACAGTTAACAGAAACATGCAGAAATATACTGCCTCTTTAGAAGACAAAATGAAAGAATATAGGCTTCTAAAATGATGAAAGTAGGGCAGTGCTGGCACCATTCCAGCCACTTGACAACAAAAGCTGATTCATAAAAGCAGCAATTTGCTTGACCCTGTAGACATATCAACAATGTTTTATGCACGTTAAGGGATACCACTAGCAATGCTGTGGTCAGTTTGCCTTCCAAACACATCAACAACCTTGAAAATTGCCCTGATAGATAATAACATTGGAGAAGTTAAGTGTCTCACAGATACCCCCTTGCTGGATTTAGGAAGCAAGGCAGCAGCCTACTACTGCAGTTTCTGGATGATAAAAGTAGCCCACCTCTAATTTTCTCCTCTTATCGGAAGTGCCAGAGAAAGTTAAATCAAAACAGAAAGAGATTTTCAGCCTTTTTCCCCCCACTAGCTTTGTCAGCTCTCACTCTCTTAACTAAGCTGCTTTTTCAGATCTGACCTTTTGTTTCCCTTTATTAAAAGAAACTATAGCACCCACTGGGCCCCCAGGTACTGACAAGACCTCTATATGCTACCAGAACAAAATATTTCCCAGTGAAATTTACATAGTAATTGTCCTAGCATGTCAAAGTATTCAATTTACAGCAACAAGCTTCAGTCACACCATGTTTCTATTTCAATCTAGTCTTCTCAGCTGAGCCTGATTAAGTAGTGATAACTAGTAATTTCTCCTGCTATTTGACAAGGCTGTAAAATTATCTTGGGTGTGAGGTGATGGCAGGGAAAGTAATCTCGATTTTCACAGTGACTCACAGCTGGGAAGCAAGCAGGCATTACTGGGTATGGGCCTCAATAAATGTCACAACACTTTACTAGAACAAATAAGCCTTCTCCAAAACATTACTATTATTTTCACGAAAAAGAAGAAAAATAAACTGTACAGTAGAAATTGTTTGTGAAATTGCTATTAAATGCATTATCAACATGTCTTGGGAACTAAGGAGGCAAAGTACTGTGCTCTATGTAGACTTCCCACAGCATGGAATTCATCTGGTGGAGCTGAATTAGGTGCTTGTTACTTTATGTCAAATTGCCTCATTATGGCCTGTCATGTACAGTCTCTTCAGTAGCACTCTCTGTCTCTGAAGAAATCAAAGTCTGTGAGTTTGCCTCACTTTGTCCTTCAAACCAAAAGGCTCCTCTAACTAAGGGAAGAGTCTACAGGTCAGATAAACTATATTGACATAAAGCACGTTTATGTTTACAAAGTTTTATGATATAGTGACTTATAAAATCATCATCACTTACAGAAAGATGTTATAAATTTTAAAAAAATCATTAATATATTTTAAGAAACTTATATACTCACCCATATGTATTAAATCTAGGACGCTTGGGAAATAATACATGTAGCCATTTTATACCATCTCAAAATTCCTCATTAGCAAGTGCACATAAGAAGGCATCCTAGTACTCTAATTATATTTTAGCTTAAACCTTGGGGTTTGTTACCTATGAATCCAAAAATAACATCAGACCAATTTATTTAATACATACACAAGGAAACACCCTCAAAACACTTTTTTTTTCTTAAGAGAAGATCAGAAAAATAACAATCTAGTTAAAATTCATTCATTCAGCCCTAGCATACTTACCTGATTGTCTCTCACAAGTAAGGCAGACCTCAACATGATCAATAAAAAGCCTCTACTTTGAGTCTAAGGTCATTTTCATGGCTGAAGAAGAAACAGGATTAGAATTCAGGTTTTTGTCACTTCAAAGCACATTTTAAAGCACACTACTTCAGGAAAAAACCAACCTGTGACATTCAATTCCCCTTTAACTTCTGTTCCAGAAATCCTAGTTATCTTATTACCACTTGCCCTTATATTCCAAAGGTACCCCATAGGCTTCTAGGAGCCCTCTAGAAGCTCAACCACTCTTCCCAGTTTTGCATCAGTCTTCAGGTACTTCTCTCAATTGCTGTGATCATTCAAAGACCATTGAGAGGAGCCTCAAACAGACATCAGTTCCCTCAGCATTCATGGGTACATCCCATCAGGTCCATGGACTTACTATGTCCAGTTTGCTTAAGCATAATATACTTAATTTTCAAAGACAGACTTTCTGTGATCTACCTATATCTCCTCACCTCTCCTTTCCACTGCAATATGTGGTCAGGCTTACACCTCTCAACACTATTATCTCTACACAATAAAAGAGATAATGGGCAAGATAGTACTAGGTATGACCAGTGTTTATAATACTGAAATCACAGCTGGTAAACAAGGGAGCAAATGCTGTGAAAAAGCTGTTGGGCCTCATGGACCACGTGTGCTAACAAGATCAGTAAATTCTCATGCCTACAACCACATCCTGTGGCCAGCACAGCCTTCAGAAAATTGGAGCTCAAGAAGCTTACTCACAATCAAGTCAGGCAAAATAGAAGTTGTTTTTCCATTACAGCATTGCTGCACATCTGCTGTCCTTATTACATGAGGTGCAACAGCTAACTGTGTTGCCATTGAGAATTTACTGCTGAGAATGTACAACCTTACTGAGGTAAGGTATACTGAGGCTCTTCATAAAACTATTATATTAACAACATATATCATCACTTTCACCTATGAACTTCAAAGATACAAAACCACAGAATATTCCACATTCCACACAAATCTTAGCAAAGCCGGATGTACTTTCCAATTTTACTATTGTACTATTTGACAGCTAAAAGTTCAAGCTTTAACTATTGCCAAATGCTAATAGACTTGGCTACCCCAGATGTACAGAACTGGCTGGAGGGTAAATATTCTTTA
This sequence comes from Promerops cafer, assembly GCA_013398275.1. Taxonomy (NCBI): domain Eukaryota; kingdom Metazoa; phylum Chordata; class Aves; order Passeriformes; family Nectariniidae; genus Promerops; species Promerops cafer. Next base: position 1,884,727 of record VZSE01007177.1, on the reverse strand, counting down.
GAATTCCTGTCCCCATTAAGTTTAGATTTCACAGTTATGTTTACTGCAGCTTGCTATTTCCTCAGCAGTGTGGGAGGATTTACTGGAGTCTAAGTAACATGCAAAGCATCTAAACACACAAGAACTACTTTTCTCCACATGTATAAACAGATTATTTCTTTTATCAAATAATTTTCAGTAAACAGACCAATCAGGCTTGGACTGTCCTCACTGGCCTATTTAACACTGCAGCCTATTTCTCAATAAAAGGAGGGAAGAGGAATCATCAATCTTAAGCCACATTTTTGCTGTTGCTGCCCTAAAAAAGAAGACACACAAGCACCCAGAAAGCACTTGGGAATTATTCTATGTTATTTGTTCCTATCAATACATATCCTGCAGAGAAAGTGACAGCAGGCATGACAGAGACAGAAAGCCATAGGTTTTCTTGGGTATAAAATATTCCTGATCCTGTTTTGAGGAGCTGTACTTCAAATGGTATGCCCTGAAGCAATTGCAGAGAACAATCTGGTCAGGCTTGGAAATGGGGACATTGCCTATCGTGTTTTGGACCACATGACTTTTCACTTCCACTACATTATTCAGCAACTACACAAAACAGTTTGAAAGGCACAGTAACGATCTCTAGCTTTTCCACTACCCACTAAAAGCACACCTTGAGTTTAAACAGGCTTCTCTGTGGCCAGATAAATTAAGCTAATACTAGCAATCAGTGGTATGAAGCAATGCAATGTGTATGTGTGTCTGAAGACATTTCTGATTCCCCAAAATGAATGAGAACTAGAAAAAGCCTTCTACTATCTTTGTTTCTTCCACCATATTATAAAAAAATGCAACAGAAGAGCAATAGAAACAACCAATTACTTCCGTAAGACTTATTAAATATTTGTAAGTTCAGCATACTTAAACGGTTTAATCTATTTTTTTTTTTTTTTTTTTTTAGCAAGGCAGGACAACCTAAGCCTGTCTCTAAGATCATAGACTGCAGAGGGAATTAACTGGAATTTATCTTGAAGCATTGGATTAAAAACAAACCTTTAAATTTTAGTTTTAGGGACAATATACATAGGCTAGATTGTGACAAATGCACTGTACTTTTAAAAAGAAAGTAACTAAATACAATGCAATAACTAGTTTTTTAGGGGATTCAGATATGTACTACTGCCTGCCTATGTATCTAATGATATCGATTTCCCGTGAGTTTAGTAACTAGAATTTTTGCAAAGTGTACTAAAACATAGAGATTATGAGCAAGTCCAACTCTGTTAACTTTGCAACTACTCTAAAGAAACATAAAAATGGACTCAAATCAAAAAACATACTGACCGGAGAAATCCCATTACATATTCATTTTAGTCTCTTTTAAAAATACAACGGAGAGCAGCCACAGTGCATGCAAATGTTTTGAGAGAGAACCGTTTGGGCACTCTCAGCTTCTTCTACTGAAAAGGAGACTTTCAGTTATGCAGACCCATGGTGAAATTTGGCTTTGTTATTAGAAAGAAATAAAACCTCATTAGAGTTCAAGACACAGAAGATGTAACCAGCCCTTAGCTAAACACTCTTATTTCTTTGATTATGAAAATGCATTTCCTCTGAGGGTTGTGAAAAATTTAATGCCTAAGAAAAATGAGCATAGTTCAGACTTCTAAAAGGGAATGTTGCTGGGAGTGACAGTGAAGGACCAGCACTTCACACATTAACAGCAAGACCAGCAGAAAAGGATTGGAAACACTGACTCTAGCCCATACAGGCTAAAAACCAGACGTCACAAGAATCAGGTTGGACATTTTTAATGTGTAACAAGAATGCTAAGAATTTCGTTATTAAATGAATCTATCTATGCCCAAGGAAACCTTAAAAGGATGAGATTTCTTGTGATAGATTACTCAGGCAAGTCGGGGAGTATTTCCACATCTGATCTAAGACTACCCAAGACAGAATCACAGAACAGCTTGAGCTGGAAGGGATTCACACAGATCATCAAGGTCCTGCACAGGACAACTCCAAGAATCACACCATTTGTCTTAGAGCATTTTCCAAACATTTCTTGAACTCTGTCAGGCTTGGTGCTGTGACCACTTTCCTGGGGAGCCTGTTTCAGTGCCTGACCGCCCTCTGAGTAAAAAACACTTTTGATCTAATATCCAACCTAAACCTCCCCTTCACGCCATTCCTTAGGGTCCTGTCACTAGTAACCACAGCAAAGAGATCACTGCCTGCCCTTCTTCTTTCCCTCATGAGGCAGACTGCAATGAGGTCTCTCCACCCTGTCCCCTCCAGGCCGAATAGACCAAGTGACCTCAGCCACACTTCATACAGCTTCACCTCTAGATCCTTCATCTTCGGGATACTCCTCTGGATGCTCTGCAATAGCTTTTTTATCCCTCTTACATTGTGGTGCTCAAAACTGTACATAGGATTCAAAGTGAGGTTGCACCAGCACAGAGCGGGACAATCCCTGCCCTTGCCTGGCTTGCAATGCTGTGCTTGATGCACTCCAAAATCTGGTTATCAGCAATTAATCTACAAATTTTAGATAAAAGGAGACCTGTTGTTGAAATTAAGATATACAAACATGCAAAAGAAAATATTTTAAATTATAAGGCTTGCAAATGTATTGGTATCAGGGACTACCTTGAATTCCTTGATTCAATAATGAAAAGCTTAAGAAAAAATCATTGTCTAGTATAAAAAGACTTAAGAGCTTGAAACAGGGTAGGTCACAAAATTTATATTCACTGTTCAGACTAGATGATTGCAATCCTTCCCCCAAGACTCATTAAAATCATATTTAGAACACTATTCAAAATGCGAGTCAGGTTCAGTTTTGTTTGTTTGAACAAAGCTGGTATGAACAGCAGAATATTCGATAATGTGGAGAAGATAAGAATTAATTTCAACTTGTTCATTCAGTTTTAGAATAAGTAGCATTTATCTTTCTACAACAGAAAATAATACTGCCAACTTCTTCCCTAGCATTAGCAGGTTTGTTGTATTCTAGACTACACAAAGTGGCACAAAGCAGGTGAAAAGAGAAGTGAATGAAAACACTCTTCCTGTGTTTCTTGTTCAAAGTATTTCTTATATTGGTACAGAATTTCTAACCCTAAATATTAATTCCATTGCTTCCTCTCAGTACTACCCAAAACTCAATGTTACCTTTCACTTTGGGTGACCAGAACTCTTATTTTCACTAAAACAGTCCTGAAACCAAATAAACTGAGGTGATAAGCCTCTTTCAGATTATTATTTGGAACTAGAGGGAAAAAAAATTGTTTTGATTGTTTCTTTGTTTAAACTTAAAGACACGGGTGATTGTGGGCAGAGAACAGAGAATTAGCTAACGTAGCTTGGCACCCACTGTGCCAAGGCTTTCACACAAGAGTGGAACAGAAACAAGACATCAAAGACCACTCAGAAATGGAAAAAAATACTCTTTGAGCACAGATATGAGAGACAGAAAAAAAGCATGGGAGATATTAGAAGGATGCAATAAAAGCATATTAAAGATGCAGGAAAGGTCAAGTCAGCCTTAAAATAGATATTAACTGTTTTATTTTGCTAAAGATTTTTTTTTTTTACAACACACACATTTTGCTGTCTTAAAAAGGAAAGAAGAATCAATCATAACATCTTGCTGAAGTGTCTTAAATATCACAGGAGAAACAAAAGAGTATTATTAAACAGATTTGAAAACCCGAATTTCTCAGAGCTCAATCACCTAAGCATTTGTTTAGTTCTACCCATCCCCCTGCAGAAGGTGTTATTTGCAAATCCTGAACCCAATTTCCAAAGAAACTCAGAAAAGGCAAGTTTATTTGGATTAAAAAGAACAAGATTTTTCTGCTGTCTTTGCATACTTCCCAGAAAACCAACACTTGGAAGTAGTTCTTAAAGTTTCTTTGGTTTGACTTTGGAATAAAATATTTTTGAAGTTATTTTAGAAGAATGTAGAAACTACTGCAGCTGCTGTTTTGATTTAAGTAAATTTTTATCCAAACTACAGGATTGAACACCCAGTTTTGTTGCATTTGAAGGTTAATTTTGTGAATTTTCTCTACTAATGGCACTAAAACCATTCTATTTGGTTCTATAAAACATAGCATAGACAGCATTTTCGGGAAATCCATCTACAGCAGAAGACAGCCATTCTCCCCGTGCAAATGGCATACACTAAATAGAGACAGAGATCAAAACTCAAAGTTTATAATACTAGCATCTCTCATAAATTTGCATAACATGACAGCTAAAGGCCTCAAAGCAGTTAGAAGCTCCACAAAGCCAAATCCTTCATAATGTTCAAAAGCTGGCCAAACCAGACCTGCCTGCTATACCACACCTGATTTATCTACTATAACCTTACTGAAGAGCACCCTTTTCTCAGACAGAAATGACATAATTTTCCAATAGTTTGTCTGAAAGCAATTCTATTAGTGCCACGGTTTAGCTCCAGCCTCTAGCACAGACAACCCGCAAATGAGTAAAAAAAATTAACTCTACCCCAGCCAAAACCAGCACAATGACATGTGAACTACTTCGCATTTTACACACACTTCTGAAGAGAGGAGACATTTCCAAAAGTGAGTTGCAGTTTGAGACAGGCCATACTTAACACACGGCAGCCAAGAGATCTGTTTGTTTCTAACAGTAGGTCAGAAAGCATTGTCAGACTTCTGTGTCCTTTGGAAATTCAAGAAATACATTTGCTTCAAGGTATAGCCATCTGAAGTCCCGAGTCCAGCTTTGTCACCTTAATTGACACATTACTTAGTAGGCAATGACAGCACAAGAAGATTTTTTTCTCTTTACCTTTAGATGGTAAGTGATTCAGTCAAGTAACTAACGGGCTACTTGCATTTTGTGTGTTTAACATAAGGAAGGTTAGAAGGTCATGACTCAAAGTCAGTTCAGTCAGGACACTACTAAAACACCCACCACACAAGATTTCACTGAATGCCACAGGAACCTAGCTGAATTGAAACATGGTAACAATGCAGGCACCTAAGGATACAAGCTTCCCAAATGAGATGCTCGGGTGCAAGTCAGAAAAAGATTTGTGCTTGGGAAAAGGGAGCACAGAAAGTCTGGTGTGGCACTGACTCGTTCCTAATACGTCACTTCTGACAACACATCGCTTTCTGCGAACGTGCATGGAAATGTCAGGGACTGTGAGGACAGCAGCAGGTGAGAAAGAAGTTGCCAAAAGACCAATTTACAAAACCACAAAGGGATGATAAACCTGACAGCTTCCTTTTGTGTTTAGTCATTATCCTCTGCAGTTTTGCTAACAGAGAAGGTTGCTTGATGGACACATTTATTATACTGACAATATAACCTACCACAGCTTCAATGCTATATACCTGTACATTAGAACTCAAACTTCTTGGAAGCACTTATTATATAATTTCAGGTAATTTGTCAAAGCAAAAAGCAAAGAATGTATATAAAACATACAGCTTGTTATAATAATATATTTCTTTTTACTAAATTCTATGCAAACAATACTAATATATTGTTTACAAATTAAGAGAGGAACAGTTTTTTCCTCAAAACAATGCAACAGTTAAATTAGACAATTACCAACTAAAATTAAATTAGAAACATCTCTAACAAAAGGTTAATTCCTCTGCTGTGAATTTGTTTTTTAAAACTCTTACTATACAAATATTTATCTACTATTAATTCTTTGAAAAAGTTGCACATTTGACAGAAAAATGTGTTAGTTGCCATGATGTTTCTCTTCTCCCTGCACTGAGAACTGTCAAGCTCTGAAGCTCAGCTCTGTTCTCTGACAACTTTTCATATCAAAGTAAGTAAAGAAGTGGGATGATATCTTAACATGAATCTTTGTATAAAACAGAGAATTGTATCTGCAGGAAAATACAAACATAGTCATGAAGACAATTAGTTTTGTCTCACTCCTGCACCTTTTCCCCATACACTAGTTGCATAACATCCAATTAAAAGAGCCAGAAAATACCAGGTAAGGAGACAAATCAAATCATCTCCCTCTTCAGATTTAGGGTTCAGAATGACTCTAGACGACAAGAGCCTGGAGCCTACAATGGCAATAGTGCCTCTTTTCCTGTCACAGATAAGAAGTTCCACTCTACATATAAAGGAGCCAAAAATTAAACATGAAAAGCAAGTTAGGTTTGCTGTATGATGATTTTTAGCTCAGTGGTTATTTTCCAGAATAACCTGCATCCCATTTCTCTGTGTTATATTAATGCTTTAGGGAACAATACCATCATCCAGTGCCCCCAAATTCTGCCTGTGCATCATGCACATTCTGCTTTTACATAATTCTACGCAGCATAAATCAGCTGATGTATCAGTACTCAGCAGCTACTGGATTGTTTTAACTTTTTACTTAACAAAACAGAAGAAACACTTCACAATCACAGCCAAAAACTATATACAGGTTGTCACTCCACTCCCCAGCCCAAAGATCTGCACCTATTAACCAAATGAGAACATGAGAAACTATCTGAATGCTTTTTTTAGCTCAATTCACTACACAGAAATTTAATAAAAATCATTCTGTAATGAAAAGAGGCCTTTTATAGTCTTAATGTCTAACTAATCAGATGAGAAGTCACTTTAAAAGACAGAGTAAATGATTTAACAACAGTGGTAAATTTTCCACTTCCTATAAAATGAAATGATTGGTTTTTGTTGACTGTATTATATTATGTATAATATTATTATGTATACTATTATTATGTATATCTCTAAATAAATTGTTTTCCAGGAAGGTAAAACATAAACAAAGATAAAATCTTAAAAATTAAATAGTCCAGGAAACAGTTTACATACTTAGGATGTCGGATGTCTGGCAGGGATCGTTCCAGTGCTATGTTGTTGCTAACAAATATGTTGAAGCCATTTTCCCTATAAGCAGAGTCATCATGGTCTTCCTCTGTAAGAGGGTATGGTTTCCCATGTTCACCTTTCCCTATAACAAAACAAAACAATTATTTGCCTCAAACTGACAGCAAAAAATGTACTACAGAGACAAAAAAAAAAGTTACACTGAACTTCAATCAGTACACTGTGCCTGGAACACCTCAAAGAAATTTCTTGCAACGTCTTCAGCAATACTCCTGTTATTTTCAATGCAAAAACAGAAAGTAGGTACAAATAACAAGGTTCAAAAGCCCCTCTGAAGTCCCCCAATTCATCTAACTTTCCTCTATCCAGACACACAATCAGGTTAAAACCATTTTATATAGAAAAATTTCAATTGTAAATTAAGATAAGACCTTTCTTTTCCATAGCAAAATTATGAACAAATGGATCAGTTCCAACAATATGCCTTTCAATCACTATGAGGAACCTGGTTACTGATTACTTTACTTTACAGCACCCCTAACATTCACTCATGTTTTCAGAATGCAACTTTAGCATTGAAGTTTAGTCCAACCTTCCAGAAGAAACAATAAGGAAACCAGATGTTTTGCTTTAGGCTCCCTGAACACCCTCGCACTCCTAGGGACAAGACAGATGTACTCAGTGTTTCTAATGTCATAGCACTATGGAGTTGGTTTCAGAAACCGGTCACTTTGTGCTTCCCCAAAGAAATTATCTGCTTGTTCCCTGGCAAAGCATAGACTTTCTATTCCAGCTTTTTATTTCCAAGTTAGTTCTCATCATCAGTCGCTTGGCTTACTTAGTACCTACCTCAGGCTACTATACCTCTATCTCTTCCAGTAAGAGAGCAGAGAACAAATTAAAGCACTTCAAAGAAAATCAGAAAATAAAAGCCTTCAATTCTTCTCAACTACTTTTATTCTTCCCATTCTTGCAGCAGATGTACTCTTCAGAGTCTTAAAACCCTTCAAGCCTACTCAGGTTCTCAAGAACATATGCTTTCCTTGACATCTCATTGATCAGATTATAACCTCTCTGTCCTTCTACCACCAGGCTCTCTCTTAAGAAAACACCTCCTTTTACCTGGGCTCTTATAGAGAAATTAATCAGCTGGATTCAATGAGTGATCAAGGGCATGTGATCCTCAGCTAATCAGGAGCAGCTACAGGAGTGGATGAAGAGGAAAGCAACCAGAAGCTGAGAGAAACATTCAGTGGTATTCTTAAAGCCCATAAGCCTCTGTCAGTGCCCTATTTCACACTGCACAAGCACAAGACATTAAAAACAGAATATGCAATAAAGGTGCTACAGTGACTCAATTTTAGATTTTTTCAGCTAAAAGAGTAATTTTTTTATTCCAAAATTTGTGCATGTATTTACTATTTCATTTAAATTCCTAAAGAAAACAATTACTGTTACTTACAAGGGGGGGAAATGAATTCCTATCATGAAATCCTTTCTGTTTACGCTATTTCATTACTAACACATATTTTGTCATTTTTATCCCCAAATGCATGCAACCCACTAACATAATACAAAATCTGAGACTAATCTTATATGTGAATCTTTATAATTTCATACTAATAATGGGGAGGAACTATGATTCTAAAAAAGCAGCTAATTAGTCAAAGTACTACTCCAAATTCAATGGTACAATTACATCAAATATGATTCATAATAAAGTAACACTAAGCTAATGTCATTCCACCTAAAACATAGACATTTTAGCCCCTTTATTTCATCATATATGCTACATAGACCACAAGTAAATATTTTTACTGGCTAATAATGAGAGTTTTACCCAGGCAGTTACTAATATTGTGAACATTCTGAAATAAATGACCTATATGATTAAAACACACTATTGCAAATAATTTTTTTTTACAATAACATTTCCTATATTCCAGCTATTCACCCTGTATAAAGAGAGGTGGATTGTTGCTTTGCTTTTCCTAAATGAGTCCATCTGGCTCTTCAGGAGATGAATACTTGTCCTAAGAGTTTTCTTCACAACATCCCTTACCAGTGAAACTGACGACAAGCATTTTTCAAACAGTCTTCTATTCTTCCCCATCAAATATGGAGCAATATCACCGTGCATAAGCCAAAAGTATAGATATCATGGTTGTTATCTACAGGAACTGAGGAATGGGCAGAACATTCCCTATCATGCTGTGTAAGTATTTGACCAAACTGCTTTTGCATTCATGCAGCAGAGCTCAGCTACGAGGTGCACTAGATGGTGTGAAGCATGACTCTTTCCTAACACTTTATTAAAATAAACAGAGGCTTAGGTGCCTTTTTGGCTGTCATGACTATTTCTGCCAGCTTTTTGTTTGCTTGCTCTCTCGCCCTGCAGTTCCTCCTGATTAGCAAGGGATCATTAGCTAGGGGAGCCACCTATCAGATCCAGCTGGAAGCAGTTTGCTAATTTCTCTAAAAGAGCTTTGGTAAAAAGAGACCATTCATTATGAATGACTTTGGAAGGACAGAAATAGAGAGCTCAGAAGATAAGCATTAAAAAAAATTAAGTACAACTTTTGGGCAATCATTAGGCTTGAAGGATTCCCTCTGTAGAGAAAAGTGCCCTGTATGAGCCTACTCAGGCTCATAAGGTTAAAAAATCTTCATAAACACAGGAAGCTCTCCTGTCACTGATTCACCTTCCTAGATGTCTAACAGTAATTTCTATCACTGCACAATGGTTTGGAGGTGGACTTATATGTCAGGATAAAAAGGGGAAATTTCACAACACAAGAAGAGTAAAATTCTGGTGAAAAGGACCCTGATTAAGTATAATTTTAAGTATATATACTGGCTACAGAAGACTACCTAAATCTATTGATAGACAGATGTAAGCCCTCTTAACACTGTCTCTTCTGTCTGAAGGCAAAACAGCAATACAGAAAGTGAAAAAAGCCTACAAAGTACTGTAGGAACTGAGAGTAAAAAACCCAATGGTGAATTTTTTTTGCCTCTTTACAACTAGAAGGGGACTCATCCAAATGTGATGGATAAAACCAACCCAGCACTAAGACTTGATACTAACTCTCTGAGGCTGGTTTACAATTGCAGTAAAAATAACCTCATAAACTAAGGATAATCAGAAGTTTTAGTTCAAGATTTTGATTTGTCAAGGAAGGGAGAAACCCAATAGCACAAGAATGACACATAGATTCAACCTGGGCCCAAAAATCCCATCAGAATGCTTCACTGCAGGGGAAGCCTTACAGTAATGTTTAATTCATACAGTGCTGCCTTAACTTGGTGACTACAGAATTATAAGTCTGATTTTTAACTCAGTAATCAATGTAAGCAAGTATGAAAATATGCTAGGTCTTCCTCTTAAGGCACTATGACAGTTTTGGAGTTAACATCTCTACATCGCTTAGTACTGTGTTATTTTAAGGGTTTTAATACACCATCTTAAAATGCTTCTCCATAAATATTCACATAAAAAAGGGTAAAGTAAGATATTGAAGGCATCAAGATAAAAGTACTGGCTTGGCCAAGTATTAGATACTCTATAACACTTTTTTAGCCCTACTCAGGGACATTACAGTCTCCTAGGAAACCATACACTGTATATCTAGCCCTGAAAATTTTCAGTTCTATGCTTGACAGCTTGTGATAACTGATAGCTCAAGGACACCTCAGTTAGGCATCTTATGCCTATATATAATGGAGATACAGCAGGAGGAGAATAAGCCCTCTTGTTCAACAGATAGTTCAAAGGGAAGACAATTAAGGTGAAACAAGAAAATAAAAAAACCCTTCTGTATGCTCAGTACAAAAGTCTGATTGCAGAATAATGGCTCTGGATCAGCCACATTGGTATAGCTGCCAGGTACTATAAAGAGAACAGGCATATTGTTGGCAAAAGAGATCAACTGTAAATCAGTTTGAAAATGCAACAGGACTTCTGCACTTTTTCCATATGCAATAGATAAGGGACTTTGCTTAAAACTATAAACAACAAATCAAATGGCAACAGGTTCTCATTTCAGGGTCTTTTGGGTTTTCTTTTGGGGCTTTGTTTTTAAAATTCAGATGAACATTATTTATAATTCAGCAGGCACAGTAAAAAAGATTGGCTTTGCCATGTAAGTTCAAGAAGTTAAGCAACTGCTTGACATCTTAACACAGGAAACCAAGTGGATAAAACACATAAGCCATTCAGTGTCTGTGGGGAAGAACTGTGTACAAACCTGAATAATTTACTGTTTATACTCACTGCTATTAGTTTACTCAGGCATGACTACACAGCCATACCAAGTCAAGACTATAATTCACATAAGTATTTAAGCACAACCTTTAATTCAAGCATTCAAGCATCCTTTAACCCTAAACCAGTAGTAGGGAATAAGAATTCTCCATGTGCTAAATGCTTTAGTACATGTAAGGATTTTATTTTAATATGTAAATATACAAATAATTAAGTCTTCTTACTTATAGTACATTTTATTATTTTGGATAAGTTAATTCTGGCATTCTTTAAAATATATGTTAGGAATTATCTCTAAATATTCCACTGAGAATCTACCACAGTTCGGCTGTGCTCATCACACATAAACTCCAAGCCCATCCTCTCTCATGGAAGTTTTCACAGTGAGAACAGATGTCTAATCTTATCCTAGAGCAATCTTTCAATACAGAACTGATATCCCATGAGGAGAGAGTGATTGTATTTCTTAACAAAGGTAGACGGAGAAACACAAATTCCAAATGAATGCAGTCACACATCAGCCTCAAAGAAAGAGTGTGAGAAGTAAAATGGGAAATAAAAATCAACAGCCGAATAAAAGCATTTGAGTCAGAGATCTTACATCATTTTGACACATAAATTTTCACGAAACAAACCTTTTTGATCTCTGATATGGCAACTGGCCAAGTCAGAAGGCAAAAACTCTGTTTAAAGCAATCTGTGGTATCTTTTACATAATTTCTGAAGTTTTTCTAGTGCACAGTTGTATACAAGTCTCCCACCTTTCACTGCAGAGATCAACTTCATATTATTTAGATAAGTAAAACAGATTAGCAACTCAAACTGCCAGCACATTCTGCTTCTTTGGAAATGAATTTCCATTTGAGTACTAACAAAATAATTGTATTCTTATTTTTCCTTTTCCTCACAGACAGGAGGGCAGGGTGCAGAAAGCACCTTCTCCTTTCATATTAGAAAAGGAATTGCTTGTTTTGAGCAAATGCCTTTTGTGGTTTTGCACATTTATGTTAATTTCCAGTAAAACAGATGAAAATTTTAATTTAATAAATGCATGAATGATCTTTGACAATTTTTTACGGAGACAGAAAATTAAAACTGCATTTCTCACATTAAAGTAATTCCCTTCACATCAAATGGAAGTACCCAGCTTGCAAAAATGTGCAGGTTTATATTTATATGTATAAAAAATGGCTTTTCAGATTGAAAGTGAAGAATATTTTTCTATCTGTATGAGTAGTAAAACAATGAAATAGGCAATCCAGGGAACTGTAGTATCCATGTATAGGCATGCAAGAAATGATACCATGCCTCAGAAAGATGATTGTTACAACTCTGGTCATCTATTAAGATGGATCCCAACCTTAAATTTCTGTGAATGCTATGAGAATTAGGAGGAGAACTGACTATAGGTTCCCTCAGAGTCCATAAGATGCACATCAGAAACTGAAGTATATTTATCTCAAGTTTATTCTACTTTTTCTAAATGTCTCAGTATCTCACTCAGTTGTCCAATTTCATTACCCTAATTTATATTATAGGGAAAGGAATTTAATTGATTTTACATCAATGGAAATAGGATCAAAAGTATCTTTAAAAAATATTTTATCACTACCTTGTAGCAGCTCAAAAAGGCACTACAGTAAGATTTATGACACTTCTAATTATTTATTATGTAACTCTGTCAAGGTCTGAGGCAATATAAAAGGCTTTTTCTTAGCCCTACAGAAGTTATCAAATCTTACTCATGCAAAAACCTTGTCAAGGAAATCCTGAACAATAAATTTTCAAGTCAGAATAAATTATTTCTTTATAAATATAGAATAAAATTTATTTATTACAGCTTCAATATCAAATTATTACAGAAAACAATCAAAAATTCACTCAGTTTTCTGTTAGAAAGCATTTAAGTCCCTACTATTTTATCTATGTTCAGATGACAGTAGTACATACAGGTTTTCTTTTCCAAGGATCATGTCATCCTTGGTAAGAGGTATAGAGATGTTATCAGGAGCAAATATGAGGCTTTGTCCTCTCTGGATTGCTGCTACAGTAATATGATGTCGGCAGGAGACATATGAACTAAATTGCTTCTCTCTTCAGGAACAGGTTTATACAAATAGCATAGGTTGGGAGAAAAAACACAGAACTTTAAATTTTGTTATTTGACTGCCTGCTCACATCCAGAACTAAACAAAAACCTCAACAAAACAATCAAACCACAAGAACAAAAAACCAAGAAAACCTCCAGTCAACCAAACAAAAAAAACAACAGAGAAGAACATGCTCCTTAAAAAAATTTAGAAGACTACATTCAAATTGTATCATAGTTGGATCTTTGGAGTATTGTTTGCTTATCATTCACATGAGATAAAAATGAAAGGAACCTGTTACTAACACAAAATGAAATCCCTACTTACAGCAGTGATGTGTTCTGCTATTCCTCAACCCAGAATGGGTAGGAAGTAGGTAAAGGAAGAGCATTTCCGAGAGAGGAAATGAGAGCACAAATAGGAACCTCTCAAATGCACTTATTTTACAGATGTTTGAGAAGCATTTCTGTAAGAAGAACATCCAAGTGGAAAAAAAAAAAAAAAGTAAATTATAGCTTTGTAACTGTATTAAATATAATTTCCAGATTTCCACAGACTTAGCATGCCTAGGCCAACTCTTCATGCTAATTTAAGATTGTAACAGTGTCAGACTGCAGTGAAAAAATGGGACAAGATTTTTTTTAAGACTTCATGAAGCAGGAGAAGCTGATTACCAATATCCTGTATACATCAAGGACATGTTAGCATTTCATGTGCATTTGTTTAAAGTGGAAACAAAAGAAAATGATACAAAATGACAGTGGGTCAGGCTGAGCAGCACAAAAATGAGGAGCAGTAGTGGCAGTGAGCAGAAGAATGAATGTGTGTACCAAGTGGAGCAAGCAACAGCAATATCTGGCAGAGTGTCAAAAGCCCCAGGTCACAGCACAAAGCTCTGGAAACTTCACCTGGGGCTTGCTGCCTCACAGGACTCCACAGTTCCCATGTGTAAGGCAGGCTTTGGCTCAGGAATGGGGAACAATCAGCTGGCCTAGCTGTTGCCTTGACAAAGTGGATTGAAAAGTTATTATTGTTATACTTTAGAATTAGCTCTTATATGTTATCTGTTTATCTGTAATAAAATAGTGCTTGTGAGTTAATTAATTTGCAAGAAGAAGAAATTAGCTCAGTGCTCTTGAGATTAATTCTTGCAGGTATCTAGGCATTTTACTAGATGTCACTTTAAAATGCAACCTGGCCTTTACTGCTAGCAGTGGTGTCCTAGAAGACAAAGGGCATTATACAGGTAACCACAGGAAAAATAAAACTCTGTATCTTTCAAATAACCAATATGAAATGATTGATACAGAAACAAGAAGCTGTGGTTTATCTTAAATATGTGCATTTTTTCAATTAGTCATTTTCAATTAGTTAATCAATAATTAATTTCTAAATCTTACAGCCTGTCCTTTATGGAATATTAAAGTACCCCTCCCCTCTTTCATTCACTTGAAACATTAAAAATGCAGCCTCTAAATTTCCGACATAGACATTGCAGAGTAAAAATACAAGTGTGTATGTATCTGAGGGAAGTGATTGCTTTAAAATATATCATGAAGTAAACCAGTGGGATTGTTTTGTTTTAGCAGAAGAATGACTGCATACGAACCCTGAGAAGTCAACTGTCCAAAGGCTTGAATGAACATTGCACAGAAATTAGCAATAGAATTTTTCTTAAAAGATATAGCTTGTAAAACTTGCTGCAGGTACTACAGTGGCTTGCTGGGTGGAAAGAGTCATTCGAACCCCCCATTTCCACTTTAATAAATCTAGCAAAAGTAAAAGAATAAACCAGACTGTACTATTTGGTTTGTCCAGTGTATTTAGAATGCCGCAGTGTACAATGTAAGATAAGCAGCAACACATGCTGTTTTGATATGAGTTGCTCTATCACTGCAGCAGAGAAGCAATATCCTCAGTAGTATTCTGCAGGCTGAGCTGAATCTAATCATAACTCTGTAGCCAAGGGATGCACAGTACATCTTCTATTTAGTCTAACTACTTATCACGAAATGCCACAGCCACCAGAATGTTTTTTTCATTTAACATTCGAACAGACTGGCTGTAGACCATTAATCAGAGCCAAACGTTGAATGAGCAAGCATGTGAGAAACAGAATTCAACCATAAAAAGGCTTCACAGTTTCACTTACTAACTGAAGGACCTGCTAGGATAAAAAGTATCTACTATGGAACATGACCTGAAAAAAAATCTACTAATAATGGTATGGTGTTTGTTTCAGTACTTTAATTAATTAATTAATACAAAATGCCTCAAGAATAGCATTCTAATAGTCTCTAATACCAGAAAGTCTTATCTAATTCATGTGTATGGTCAAGCTGATATCTTGAAAAAGCTCAAACTAAAGTGTCCATAACAGGGTTAGGTACGGAAACCAAACAGATCCACAAAATTAATGCAAAGTTACATTGCACAGGTAGTATTTCAGAAAACCCTGCAATACAAAATGATAGGGTCATAACAGCTGTAATTAACATAAGAGTTATCCTTGCTCCTCTATTTTTCTTCTTTCTAAGACATATTATAACCCTGTGCTGTCTACCATATACTATCACAGGAAAAAAAATAGGATGTTCCATGGAACAGATTTCCTAATACGGAATCTTTTTGTTTTTTCTTTTTTCATGAATTCAACCTAAACTAGCTCCAGAAGCTGCCCTTGTGGCTGCCACATGAAGAAGATGGAATAGCCTGTAAAAAATGAGTGTGAGTCAACAGTGTACAACAATGTAGTCACTCTTGTACATGAAGCATTATTCCATGATGTATACCCTCCAGAGAACACACAAGCTGTCACAACTCCCAGTAAATTTGGATTTAACCTCTAGAACCCCTAGAAAAAAATCTCAAAACAAAACAAACCATGAACACCCCCAAAAAACCAGCAACAACAAATATATAAATATACATACATACATACATACATATAATAACCATTCTTACATATGGAGATAGTAAATATTCACAGTTAAAGTTTGAGGCCGACCCAAGAAGCAGAACTAAGCCATCTGATTCCCCACATGGTGACTCAGTGACAAGGACAAACTTATTCCTTCTGTAAATCTGAGAAGAATGCCACTAAGCAAGCAGCATTTGCTCATTTGGGGCAAGTTTCTCTGGTAGAACAGAAATGTTTTATTGCTTTTTCAGGTGTGTTCAGATTAGTACATTATAAGCTGAGTATGCAAATAACTACCAGGGAAATACAAAAAACAGGCACCCCTACAAATTCAGAGATACAAGAATTATCATCAAGGCAGTGTAAACCCATATGAACAACAGAGACAAGTAATGCCATGTTCTTGGGACTTCACTAAGCCTTACTTAGAACAAAAAGCATTTTGTTCTCTCACACCCAAAGTAACACTTTGAATATCACTGCTCTTCTCTTTTTCATGTTTTCTTTTAGCAAATCAGACACATTACTCTTGTGAAAGCTTTCAATACTACATATACTGCTCCATATTGTCACTATCACTGCACGTCCCAGCCACTGCCTTTCCTTCTTCTTATAAAAGATACTAATGCTGCAATTGTTAGTATTGCCTTTTCTCACTCATTTTTAAATGCATGGTTTTTAAAATGGTTTAAAAATTCTTTATTTTAAAGAGCCTTACAACTGACTGACATTGCTGTGGTAAGGACAGCTAAACGTAATGCTTGACCTGCTCTGAGCACAGCACAGTTCTCCATAGCCCTTTTCCTCCCTTGCCATTGATTCACATCTTTCTGAATAATACAAGTCTAATTAATGCCAACTATTTTTCAAATGCCTGACACAAATTCGAGCACATTTCCTGTACTAAAGTAAACTGGAATTTCCAGTCAATATATGCTGTCGAATCAGGGAGAGGCAGAAGTGGAGACTTCATGAACCACCTTCACCCAGGATCTGCACAGATTTTCAACTAATTAGTTTAAAATATTTTCTATTCAAAAGGACAACTCATTACTTACAGAACACAACTAAACATTTATCCCAAGGCCACATTTATGCATAATTCAGTTGGAGCCCAATATGTCCATTGGGAACTTCTTTGAAAAAGTTAACCTATTGAAAACTGATGTCTGGATTCAGCCAAAAGTATTTTCTGTTGTTGTTTTCTTTTGTTTTTTTGGGGGGGGGCTTTCGTTTGGTGTTTTTGGTTTTTTTTTTAATTAATGATATTTGGGTTAAGAGAAGCAAATAAAAAATATATTTTGAAAGCCAAAATTTTAAAATTGGAGTACTTTTTTTCCAAATCCTATATAAATGACAGAACTTAACTAATATTAATAAAGGATAGACATTCAAGTTTAAAACTTTGGTTGTGAACCAAAACAATACTTTCTAATTTTATCACAGACAGAAAAAAGTGTCAAGTACCAGCCCAAAGTCTCACATGTACACAGCTTGAAATTTCAGGCATATAGAAAGAAAGTCCCTAAAAATTTCTTCCTCACTGATAAAATAAAAAAAAAGTTAAATTCTATTATGCAGATTTATGATGTATTTATGCAGCACAGAGTAACTCTGAATTCTACTTACGGCTGTATGATCAAAAGCCCCTCAATAAATCATTTTTTTGAGGAGAAAGATCTTCAGCAACCATGTTAAGTGAGCAAGCATACACAGCCCTACATAACCACAGGTAACGGAGGAATAGGATGTAAATCAGAAACTTACTTTAATTATAGGTTTTGTTTCAAATGCATTACCAGAAATCCCACCATTTAATTAGTCAAGTATATTTAAAACTAGAAAAGCAGAAAGAAAAAATCACCACACCTCACATTTTCCAGAGAGGAAAAAAACGCACTTAGTTTGGCTATTTTCTTGCTATTAATTCATCTCTGCATGTCATATGATTTAACTTAGAGAAAGAGTTTCTGCATATATTTAATTTAATTTTTCCTGTACTTGCTTAAATAGTAAACCAACATCTTTACAATTGTGAGAGAAATTATGACAAAGGACCTAGACTGGATTAAGAACTGATATTCTACTGTGGTGATTTGACCCTGGATGGATGCCAGGTGCTCACCAAAGCTACTCCATCACTCCCCTCATCAGCTGGACAGGGGAGACAAAATATAATAAAAGGCTTGTGGGTTGAGATAAGGGGGCAGGGAGAGATCAATCACTAACTGCTGTCATGGGCAAAACAGACTCAAATCAGGGAAAAATCATCTTACTGCCAAGAAATGCTCAGGGTCTCAAAACTTCTATGTATGATTTCAGAAGTCTCCAAAAAAGAAGAAAAGAGCAATGAAAACATGATCTTTATCACCATTTTATTACAGATTTTAAAAAGTTGTTCATTGCACAAACTGGGGGAAAAGAAGTCATTTCAATACCAGGCTGAAGTGGGAGTATTTTAGTAACTTGATAACTTGCTCATTAACAGCAGCTAATTAAAATGTTAGTCCTGCAGAACTTTAACTACTCACAGCTTTCACTCTTTTTGTGAAGCATACGAAGTTTGGATTTCTTTTCCATGTTAGTGAAAGCTGGAAACAAAATACATAGAAAAAAAATCCAAATAAGCTAACATTATTTATTTAGAGGTTTCTTTTCTTCTTGTGTAACAATGTTAAAAATAGATTAGTCTCTCAATGAAAAAATCCTTGAAGTATTCAATAACCAGAGTTGCTCAGAAAGGAGATCTGAGAGGTCAACAGAATCAGTATCCTTTTAGAAAGTCGGCAACTTGCCCTCTGGAGACTGCTCCTTCCTCTCTTTACACACCAGTACTCACTGTGTATCACATCAGTCTCACCTTTTGTAAACTGGCATGGAATAAAAATGCAAGCAGCAAGTAAAAGTAGCAGTAACCTCATATACATTCACAGCAGTTTCCAAAACACATACAAGCTATGCAATTATTTAGCAGGTAAAACAGAAGTAATGGTCAGGGTAACCTGAAATTACTTCAGCTACCTTTTAAAAATATAAAAATGTAAACAATTTCATGAGAAATTTCAAGAGAAAGACTGTTTCCATGTTCTAAAAATACCTATAATGAAGCTTAAATATGTATCTTGATTTTTTTTTTTAAATTTGAGCATTTTTCCACTGAAAATCTTGGCAAGTTTTACTATTCACATTTCAACATCACCTGCAGAACTTTTAATCAAGATTGCCTAAAAGAAAGTTAAAAAGTTTATTTCTGCCTTGTAGCCAGCAGAACTGTCACACAGGTTGGCAGAACAAAATGTCACTCCTAGAAATGTGGCTTCCTTTTCTACTTTCTTTATATTAGGAGGAGGACAAATTCCCCCAGAGAACAGCTCACTGTAAGCATGCAGGGCAGACAACTTTGTTTTACACAATCCCATTCAAAAGGTAGCTCTGTTCCTTGAGAAGCAGTGATTACAAGGCATAATTTGATGAGCTAGTGTCTATAAAGCAAATTATAGCAAAACAATCATACATCTCTGCCTTTTCACATATATTCACTGGATGTCAGACAAATGGTTTCAACAGTCCAATAATTTTCCTCTGTCAGCTTATTTAATGAAAACAGGAAGGAAAAGAAAGAAAGTCACCTTACACATATTTCAGTCATAAACTGCATTGAGATAACTATACTAGACTTTTGTACTTGCAAGCTTAATTCATATCCTCAAAAGAGAGAAGCTCTGACAGGAAAGTAGGCACTATTTATTGGGTTGTTTTCTTGGATTTTTTTGTTGGTTTTTTTTTTGTTTGGTTGGTTTTGGTTTTTTTTATTTTTTTTAAGGAATCCAAGCATCTTGTTGGCTTCTTGAAGAGCAAAAGGCTAATACTCCAGAAATGTTTTTGTGAATGTAACCATGTCCCCTGCTTTTCTCCTTCGTCTCTGTATTTGAGTCTTCACAGCAAACTAAGCAACGTTTCTTTGCTCCACTGTGTCAAGCAATAATTGCCCTGAACTGACAAACCTGATCATTTTTACACCCATCACAAGAACTAACAAGATCAATTTAGACAGTCTATAGAGCTCTCCTCCTTACACACAGACAGGTCTAGGCTGAAGGTGTCTAAGCTGTTTGGTTGTTCCAAATTCTCTCTGCAAACGAACCCCATGTTTTTGAAGACTATGTGGATAAAATCCCTTGTCCAGAATTACTGTAAAACATCTCTCTCTTTAAAAAAACAACCAAACATAAAACCAAAACAGCCAAGTATCTACAGATAACTCCTACTAAATATTACTTAGATAGCCCTGAAAATGTTTAAGCACAAAGAGAAAGACGCCAAAAACCGAACCATCATTCTAGAGTGCAAGTGCCAAATTAAAAGATCCATTTTAGCTGAGACGTCCTCTCATACCTCTCCCTCCCAAAAAACCCCAAATACAAAACTTCTCAAGTCAAGTTTCCTCTTTTTTTAGACAGCAACTCTATTAAATCCCCAAGTAATGCCCGTTAAATATGTTCACCAACATCAGCTCTTGATCACTAATACTGATTTAAGTCCACGAAGACAGGTCTTCACCGCTGTAGAGAAGAGGCAATACTATACTTGGGACTATCACAAGCAGATGGCATCTGCTTCTTTTCTTTTTTCAATTTTATTTTTGTTTTGGCTTGTTTATTTCTTTCTTTCTTTTTAAAATTGTGTGAGCACTCAGATCAATATTCAAATACAATGGGAGAAGGTACTAAAGAGTAAACTTTGGTTTGTTAAGGATTTGAAACCACATATCCCCCACACAGATGAAAATGCAGAGAAAGATAAAAACCTAGCAACTTTAAAATTTCTCTAAGAGAGCACTTCTTGAATTCTGGATACTAGTTTCATTCAAGAATATGTATCACTGATACAGTGAGAGTCAAAAGATATTTCTTGAAAAGTTTCTGGAAATAAAATTTTCTTCTTGCCTATCAAGGTAAAAATCAACACACCAATTCCCAGGAGAGAAAAGCATGCAGAAGATAATTCTCAGTGAATAACAGGAACCATATTATCAACTCTGATTCCCCCTCCTTGGTCACCCCGGTAGCTCTTAAAAATTAGCTTTCCAATTACATTTAAATGGTTTAACTGATGAGTTTCCAAAGTGTGTGTGGCAGGGGGTGGTGACAGGGAAGAACAGGGAAAGAATCACATTTACTTCAACCACAAAAAGGGCCTCATATCTGGCCAAGGCAACTGAAGCATTGTGCTTTAAAATAGAAGCTTGGCTCTGACTTACAGCCACCTATAAACTGTTTTTATGCGTAGATTTAAATGGCAAGAGTTAGTACACAGTTTTCTGAGAGACAAGTTCTATACAGCTGCAGCTTTATAGTTCCTAGCTTCTTCTGCAGCAGTGTAATATAAAGTTGTAACTTGAGATCCAGTGAAAATGTGTACCCAAGCTACTGCTTAAATAATACTGTGATATGCCATTTCACAATCTGAGGAAACCAGTCTGTAGTTACCCACAGAAAACCTTAAAACCTTAAAGAAAACCTTGTGATGAAAAACCAAAACACCAAGCCATATTTTCTAGCTATCAGGGTCTAAACTTCTAAAGAAGGTACCACTGAAAAAACAATTTCTCTTTCCAAATCAGTATTTAAGAGTGTAATAGTTTCATCATGCTTGGCACTCAGCTCCAGGCTGATCTCACTGTTTTCAATAGGACATCCAGACCATTAAGACTGGTAGAATCAGATCACAGTCTGCAGCACTTTATTTATGGAGCAAATGCATTTCAATACATGAAACACTTTATGTAACTGCAGTAGATTGCATCCATCTTTCATATTACACATCCTTTATGTGCTGTCTCCTTGACAAGCCATGATTAACATTACTGTTTAGAATTTTTGATCATGTTAGACTTGCATTAAGATAAACTGACAAACATTTTTCTCTTTTACAAACAATACATTGTAAACTTCATAAAGCATATTCATGATTAATGCTATGAACCATTAAGTTATGCCTGTTTATTGAGACCTTGGCTACCACTACAGTTCCAATTATACTGCAAATTCTCAAATTCTTTCTAAAGGAATTGCAAGTTCAAAGACCTAAATTAAATTTAGTAAACTTGTTCAATATATAATGCTAACAAAATTCCCAGTGCATAATTCTGTATGAAATATGGCATAAGTAAATCAGTATTTTAGTATACACTTCTTTTCCTGCACAAATTTTATATGTTTATCTGTGTAAGTATCACAGAGATAATTTTTTTCATAGACAATAGGGAATTACAATTAATGTTGCTTTCTGTATCATGCTGCCTCATATCTTCTAGAAACACTCTGGCACTAGGCTTGACAAGTTCTTCTGAATTTAAGAATGGGCACTATTCAAAATTATTATAAGGATTAACCAAATATTTGAGCAGAAGTGATGGAAAAGGATCACCAGTGCAAAATTTCTTTAAGTGACACTGAAGTAAAATTTCAGGTGTTCACCACCTGTGATTGCTGTACAAAAGTGCTTGTGTCTTTCTCCTTCTTTTGACATTCTACCCCAAGAATATAGAGCTCCAATCTATTTCTATGTACAGGTTACTTATTTTTCAATATCTCTGCTAAGGTTGTTTATAAAACTAATCTGTATGAATGTTTGCTTGTAGAACTATAGAACATACTGTCTGTTTGTTTATAGAACTAATCTCTATGAAAGACCTGCACTGAGGCATGAAAAGGTCAAGATCTTTAATATCCCCTTCTCCTAGTCAAGGTAATATCCTGAAGAAGCAGAAAGGTAAAGACAATCCTGAATATAGGGAAGAATTACAACCTTCATTCCTTCCCTCCCCACAAGGTTGCCACATGCTATTTAAATATACAAATAGGAGGAACAAAGACTGCAAATGGCTCAGTAACTGCTGGAATAGCCACTAGGTGTTATAGTACATTCTGAAAGGTTTTTCCTTTGAGATCTTATTAGCAGACAAGACCAAAATGGCTCAACAGTCAAATCTAAAAGTATTGACAGCCGTATCTCTGAAGTCACTTATTCTATTCCATAACCAATTTCTTTTGAAGACAAAAGTTTTTATAAATTTATATTAACACAGCTTCTTATATTTTACCATTCTCTCAGAAATTAGTTTATTACACTAAATTTT
This sequence comes from Promerops cafer, assembly GCA_013398275.1. Lineage (NCBI taxonomy): Eukaryota > Metazoa > Chordata > Aves > Passeriformes > Nectariniidae > Promerops > Promerops cafer. Next base: position 1,861,475 of record VZSE01007177.1, on the reverse strand, counting down.
CAATCCACCTCATAGAACGTAATCATTTCAGCATAGACATGCAATCAGACCAAAAAACCTCCAAAGCATTATAAAGGAAAAAGCAAAAGAATAACTACGGAAAACAAAAACCACTTGCACTATATAGTCTATGTGTATCTTATCTGCTATTAGTATCACTGATAGAACTTGATTACATGCTTTCAGAAACAAAACCTTATTTTTTTTCCTTTTTCTAGTCAATCTGTTACCCTTTTGTAGTACTTTACAATGGAAAAGTTATGTCTTGTAGTTAGAAATAGGTTGTCATGATCAGAAACAGCACCATATTTGAATATAAACATTAAACCTGCACTTCTTTAAAAGCCCAGGAATCACACATATTAATCCTTCCTCTTGCCTGAGAAGGGTTGTAATTCATCATTACTGCTACTACTCGTAATTGATAATACAGCTGAGAATTTCTTGAGTGAAATAGATAAAATAACTTTCAGAAATGGAGGAACAATGACACTGACTTATTCTTGAGGACTTTTAGTCTCACTACCCAGGACATACAGATAGAGGTGAAACCAACATGATGTCTTCTCATGGATGCTTCTGAATTACTACGTTGGGCGTTCAAGGCTCTCTCCTGTGAATCTCATCCCTCATGGAAGCATTGAGGGATCTCAGACTCCTAGTTTTGCACAGAAACCATGGAAAATCAGCGCTATCAGAGCCACAGAAGCTGCCTTGCCCCTGAAATGAACATCTTGGTAGAAATATCCTGAGTCCTCCCTATACAACTGAAGTAGGGAAGTCTCTGATAAAACAAAGAAAGGGCAAATACAGTAACTGATTCATGGCAAAGCCAGGGGCCTCAGCATCCAGGATCTCTACTCTCTGTAGAGATACAGGCAGATTTACAGTGCCCTGACATAACATTGCTGTAGCTGGGCTAGGAGACACACCAGCAGGTACCTGGGTCATTGCTACGTAGGCTGCGTTCATGTAGGGTGCACCCACCACTCTGAAATCCAGCGCAAGAGCACACTTCTGATACACACACGATATTGTTTATTACTTACCAAAACAAAAACTGACAGATGTGGGATTTGCATTTGTTTACACTTCTCATATTTTTAATGCAAATTAAGCATATTATTCATCAATGCATGTCATCAGTTGTATTCCCAAAGGAAAAGAAATTAATAGAAGCAGATCTTATTTTAAATTCTGATTTCTTGTCAAAAAGCTGGCATGACTTACCAACTCCAATAAAGTCAGTTTCTCTGATTAGCTTATTTTGTTCCCTCCCACTCCATTGTAAAACCTGATCGACTTAATGGCTCACTTTAGAAAATGGAAGCAATTAAACTTCTTTTTTTTTTCCTTCCTTCCAAAGTATCTATCACAACTGTTTAGTTAGGAATTACTTTTTTTTTTTTTTTTAAGGTTAACTTTTGGTTTCCTTTTTCTATATATCAGTCACTGGTTTTGAGGTAATGACAGAGTAATATTCAGAGAAGAATGGAAGTGATTGGGTTGACTGAATAACTTAATTTTCATTTCACTACATCTATTCTGTACTGATAAGATGATAAAAAGTATATTTAAGTCATTATAAATTCCTTTCTGACACAGCGTAAATCAGGGTTTGGATAACTGGCAACTAAATGGGTAACTTCCCTGTTCTACCAACAGTATAACAATTAGTACTTCTGCAACCCGACAGCATTTCCCTGTCTTCTTGAATTCCTCTGTCAAGATTAACCAACTAATATTGTTTGAACTGGTTTGGAAGTCTTTAAAATGCTTTTAAATTAAGTTCTGGCTACATGTAAAGCCTTGCCTCTCCATCCTTCCCTTCAAGTACCTTCTCAAGTAGCATCACCATGCTAACAAAATGTGAAATAACGATAGAAGCATAACAAACACACATTTGAACCTCAGGTGTTCCAACAAAGCCCTGCAGAACCAAAAGCAACACAAGCTCATTTCAGGATTTATATGCAAGATAATTTGTACATTTAGAGACAGAAAAAAGATGAGCTAAAACACTTAAAATAAATACAAATAATACCTTTTTCTTCTGCATGTCTTGCAAAAGGCTTTCCTCTTGACTTCAAGAGGAGAGACCATTCAAATTCAGAAACATAGGTTTTAATTGGTGGAATGAAAAGGGATCAAAATATTTGGACATGAAACAGTAGTAGTCAAGAAGAAATTAGTACCTCTCCATAACTGGAAATTATGAAGATCACATTCTCAGTTCTTAGGAAATTGTAAGCTTTACAGATAAACAGCCAGACTGAATGAAAAAAATACTTCACTCCTTTCTTCTTTTCTGTACAACAAGCACTGACTGCCTTTCCTGAAATGTCCCGAGAAGCCCTTTCACATCATGCTTTCTGACAGATCTTTAACTAACAGTGTATTTCAGCTAATGTTATTAGGAAGAGAAATTATATAGTCTGTCCCAAAAGAGTGCATTGAGATGCTCTAGCTTTGCATTTGTATTACCATATTGTAATTTTCAAAGGAAAGACCATTAAAAAGGTATTTTAATCTATTGAATAATGATGACAAATATAAATTATTTAAAAGATATCTCTAAAATGTCAAACTCAGCAAATGGTAAAATAAAAGTTTTATCAAAAAATGTAAACAAGTCAGAATATCTTAATATTCACATGCTACTACAGTTATCATGTTTGGTTTAGGACTGATAATTAGCAAGTTACACAACATTTTTTTTTCAGTTTCTCAGCCAGCTCCATGGAGTGGCTTGCATTACATTGGCAATGCTTTAAGCTATCCATCAGACAATCATAAGAATTACTGATATTGTCCAAAACATATGGGGTCCACATGGGGTATTTAGAAATTGAAAGTACATGGCCAAAGCATGCATGCATGTCCATTCCAACCAGCAAGCATGATATTCCCCACATATAGGAAAGTTCACCACATACATGCTGCTTTTACTTTGTACATTCTCTCTTACATATTTGTCATTTTAAATTTAGCAATTTGGAACACAGCAATTATTGCTCTGACAACTACCAAATTGCCTAGATTAATTTCCTTCCCCTCCCTACCTTTTTTACCTCCTAAGCACACGTGGGAGGAAAGGATAATTTCTTTAGTTAGAGATCAAGATTCAAAAGAGAAAGGGAAAAATAGTTTACCAAATTAACATACACTTGCAATATTTTACTAGACCAGGCTCCTGCAAAATTAAGTCCTTACCAAGTCTTATGAATCTGTCAACGAAATTCAGTTATAGAGTTATTTTGGGGGAGGTTTTGGCTGTCTCAAGACAGTGGGATCAAGACAGCATAATTTGTTTTACAATAGTAGATTGGCCTTTGTAAAATAATGACTTTCAAACACTGATTAAGGTGTAATTCAACTGCTGTTTCTCTTCCTTCCTTCCTTCTAATTTAATTCATTTTATGTTGAATAGTTGTACATTATGTTGTAAAAGAAGAATTCAAATCTGAATATGCTCTGATGACAGAAAGAGGAACATAAACCATACTCTGCACATATAGGATGCAGCACGTGAAGGTACATTAAAATTACATTACTCACTGTAACAAAGTGTCTTCAGTCTATTTGCAAACACAATTTTCTCCCATTTTCAAATAATTGCAGACTGTCAGAATGAGATAAAGTTGCTTTAGCAAGACTGAAGGATCGGAGTTCGACAGTGGTAGAAGTGTCAAAGGTTCTTGGCAGCTATAGGTATTGAACTCGGGTTTTGTTCATTGATTTAAGGACAATTTGGCTTTATTTGTAACATATGTCCTTTAGAAAACCAATGCTCTATCTGGTGACAGTCTGACAACTGACTTCAACATGAAAAATAATTCGTTTACAACATTTTGCTGATTGTACAATCATTATATAGTTACTAGCAAGAAACACATTGTCACTTGGCTTCTTTCAGAGATAAGCTGTTTGTACTTGGTCTGACCTCTCAATTCAGAACATAACAACCTTGTGACATTGCTGCAATCAAAAACAAGTTGTTAGGAATGCCTCCTAAAGGACTCAAAAGAACAGTCATAGAGAAAGAATGAGTAAACAAACCACTTCAATTTGCTCTGAACCCATGTATACCTGAACGCATAGCATCTTTTTGAATGCTTTCATAATCATGCCAGTCCTTCCTTTTCAGGCCATCAGTCCAGGTAAAGAGCTGTCCATCTCCCAGCCCCAAAGGAAGCGTCTGTGAAAAGAGTAAGTAAACAAACAAATAAATAAATACATACATACGTGGTTCATGTTATTACAGAGGAACCCTCACAATATGGCAGTAGCCATATTCAGTTTATTCAATGAAAATATTGAAACTTTACTGTAGTAAGTGAAGCTATTTTTCTAAATACTGTGAGAAAACAGTGAATTTAGTTCTTGACAATCAATTATTTGAAGTATATCAAACATCTGGAGCTCAACATTACTCTTTTCAGCAGTGTTCCGATATGACTTCTTGGCAAGAAGCTCATGGAGATTAAACACTCTACTTAAACTGAACAGGTTTCAAAAATGGACTGTGATTTTTTTCCTTAAGTATCACTTGCGCAAAATTGGAGTTATAGTTACTCTGCATTTTACAATGTTCCCCTTTAATTTCTTTTTGTAAGTTTTTTTTAATAGCTGCTACTAAGTTACTGTTATTCACACAAGGTCAAAGCACTGCATCAAAGGCCCAGAGCAAAGAAATTCGCAAAGCACTTTCAAATTCTGTAGATCTTCATGATAAGCAGTAAGGGGAAAAACTCCACAAAACACACCACCACCCTCACCCCCACCAAATACCCAGAAAAGAAACCTCCATACAATGTGTAGTTGGTAAGCTGACTTCCCCTTTCCAAATTCCAGATTCCTGGGTAAAGGTAAAAACTGCTTTTTGCTTCTAAGCAGAATTTGCTTCTAATCTTCCTAGAGCTTTTTTTTTTTTCCTTCTCTCTCTTGATTATTTCTGCCAAAAGCTAGTATTTTTATGAAAATTAAGAATCAAAAAGTACCATTAGAAGTACATGAAACATAGCTTCATTGCTAATAGGAATAACATGAAAACTCTAGGTCTGCGAATTACAGGTTTAAATAGTAAACTGTCCAGAACAAAAGGCATATATGAAATGCATGCTAGAAAATGTTCTCAAAGTTATGAGAAAACACACTCAAAAAGCAGTTCCAGGGACACAACATCTGATCAGCCTTCTACTAGGAAGAACTGAAAGTCCTACAAAAATCTCATGCCTGTGGAACAGTGAAGCTTTGCCCTTCACGTTTGAAGTTTGTAAACCCAAAGAACACTAGACTCACTCATATTCTCTTACTGATTTTACACTACTGCTGCACAGAACTGGATGACAGTCACTGACTCCAAGTTAAATTGTCCCAGCATGCTCAGTTAGGGCTTCTTTTTTCTAGGACAGACAAATATTTGCCAAGCTACATGATGCAGATCTGGCTGCTAAGCCATCCTTAAAACTGGGTTTCAAAGGCTTTTGGATTTGTAAGCAAGAATCAGGAATGCCAGGCATGACTGGTTACCTTCAAGCAAAGGATGCCAAAGTTCTGACTGACAAAGATTTATGCTGAAAATATCTGCTTTGGGTCAGCTGAGAATGCTGGATATTCAGGGCAAAGCGTCATGAGCACAGTGCTCTCCAACAAATCCCTGAAATACTGAGGAAAATCCATCACACTCAGCTAGCATGGCCTAAGTTTTAGTATTAAAGGTAACTTATGTTCCATAATGCCAAACTGCAATCTAGTTTGTTTATTCTTCTATAACCACTTTTGGAGACATATTCCAAGAAAACACCGTTGTCATATTTTAATATGATAAAAGTCAGAGATTCACACATAAAAGAACTGAAGAACTTAATACATCCTGATAAAAAGTCAGGTTATCGAAATATCTAACCTTTCATGTCATTAAAATGAACTCATTAATTTCAATAATTTTTGAGTTCAAACAAGTCTAATGTTCTAATAGTAATATTAAATTGCTTGGGTTTTAAAGTCAGAAGCATAAGGTAGAACACAGGCTGCAACAGCGTTAATCATGATTCTTAAGCACAAATTTCTAAAATAATCTACTCTGAAGCAGTAACTGGTTCTTTAAAAGTCAAACCGCGACAGATTCACTTCAATTAAACTTGCACCCTTCTCAGTATGGGTACAGCTGGTATGAATCACTTGGGACCAAAAATTCAAGACTACTGAAACTATCAAAAGCAGGATGAAGTTTACTCTTGTGACCTTTTATTCCTGTGTTGGCTTCTTTCCCTAAAAGTAGTTATTTAAATAGCAAGTTTGCAGGACACTGAAAGAAAGCTGAGTAGTAGAGTTTACAGCTGGTTTCCTCTTATCTATTTGCATTTTGATGCCATTACTCTTTAAAAATATTAATTACATATAGTTACTTTACCTGATAGCATTTACAAGTCTAATGTACCAGGAGACTCTCTTGTAAGCATAATATAGTTAAATAAATATATCCACTAAAATTAATCTAGCAAAAGATAAATCCAAATATCATTTGATAGACAAAAACTAACAGAAGTCTTGTTGTAGCTCATATTTTGGAACGGTAACATTTCTCTAAGAGGAAACAGGAAACAAACCACTGTATTGGTGCCATTAGAAGTTCCTGTTTAACAACTGAGAGTATTGTTTGGATTGCTGGGATTTCTTTTTAATAAATCCCTTAACTCTCTCACATTGTACCATGGCAATTTTTCAGCTCTAACATCCCTTCAGTGTAGGGGGAATTCAATAATACATTCTCGCGTGTCACTTCGTAAAACCAGTATTCAGACAGCACCATCTCAATGCTGACTGAACATTCTGACCCCTACAGGGACTGGACTTCATGAAATTCACTCTGTCTATTCACCAGTTTCACCTGTGCAGTGAGCATGAAATGGGGCTTAGAAAGGGACGCTGAGTTGCACAGACAAACTCTCTGGGAATAGCAAGAGTTTTGCAGTGCAAGTTCTTTAGCTCTTAAGAAATCTGAACTGCCTTCAGTCCCTCAACTAAATATCTCCCTTGTCAGCAAATGAAGGATGTTTTTTTTCTTCTTTTTTCAAGTTGCTGTATTGTTTAACAAGATACAAAAGCACTTAAGAAAATGGGTTTCTCCATTTCACTTCTGCCTAAGGGTAAACAAATTGCATTTTGAAAGACCTTAAAACACAGTGTCTGGATTTTTTTAAAACTACTAAAAGGCTCCATTGTAAAACTCTAAGTATGCTCACATGCCTCTTTTACCCAGATGATAATGATTGGAAGAGCTCCCATTTCTAAAGCATTTCTAGCTGTGGAAGAAGGAAAAGAAAAAAAAAAGAAAAATAACGTAGCATTCTTATGCTAGCATTTGTCTTCTTCCTACATACTTTTCTTTCTCAGTTCTCCATCTTTTTTGCTACCTTGACAATTTAAACAGTTTTGCATCAAAATAGAAGCAGCTCTGGTTTAGTTATACACAGGCTGATTCCCTGGTGTAATGGCTGGATAATAACCACCAAGTGTTGCTACTTGTAAGTACATACAAGAAAGCCCATACAACTCTACATCCCATCTCAGAACGACAAGTTCTGAGTAGGTGAATATGACATCAAAAGATGGAGTATGCTAACGAATCTGGATTCTGAATTTTTGCTGAACACATATTTAACAAACTGATAAACTGATGGACTCAAGTGAAATAAAATTAACCACAACATGTAAGTACAAATACTAAAGAAGGCAACAAAAGAAATTCTTCATTTTAGGGCTAATATATAAACAGACCAAAATTATTGAATTTATGCTATAAAATGCATAATGAATTCAGCATAAAAATGGGTTTAGGTGTTTAAACAAATAACCAAATAAGGTTGGGTTCCAATCCAAAAAAGAAAAAATTTATCAAGGTTTAAAAATTTATCAAGGATATATCTCTGCATAAGCAAATTACTGAACCATACATCATAGGAGACATGGTATTCTGGAAATACACATTTGCTATTTGCACATCCTGGGTTTTTATGTACTTCAATGGCAGCAACACTCCACGGATAGTGTGAAATGTTAGTTCTATGCATGCCTGTAAGAGCACTAGTAGCCTTTTGGTATACGTAAGGGTCTTAGAAATGCAAAGCATGACTTCAAAACATCATGGTTCCTTCCAACATATGAAGTAAGGATTCTTTCTGGTGAAAACCAAGATATTAGAAAAGAGAAGACTCAGGCACACCTGCTCCTGCTTCCCCCCAGTACCTCACACTAACACAAAAGTAAAGCTTACATGTATTCTTTACTGACATATCAATACATATGGGTGAGAAGCCAGCTCAGCTGAGTAGCTGAAACATACTCAGGGTTTTCCCCTCCAAAATATTTCTGTATGTCACCCACAAATAGTGCAGTCTGGCTCTAGAGCCCTTAGCCTCGGACTCATGAACCATTTTAATCATTGCAGAACTATTACAATAGCAAATAGCCCACTGCATACAAAGTGTTGGATTTTGACTGACTGTCAAAAAATTCCTACAACAATTTATCATCCAACCATTTGTTACATGTAGTATGCACCTCTGAGTTACGCATTTTTAAGTGTTTCAGTCCAAAAGGGATTACCCACCTACAGGAATATTACATATAGCATCTGCCTCACTATTTCATTTTCACATTAACCTCAAATCTTTTGGGATGCAAGTCTGACACAGTACTACATAAACTGAGAAGACTCTTCTCCTCCAGAGAAGACTTAACATCTGGTTCAATTACAGAGAATATGATAAGCACAACAAATAGCACAATTACCAAAAACTGACTCACAGACTATTAGATCCCTCAGAGAGGAAAAAAAAAGCTTCTCTACTTTGACATTTGAAAGCTTGAACTAAGAAACAAGTGCCTTCATTGAATAATTCATTTATTTTTAACTTCACTCTATGGAGGCAGACAATCAGAGGGGATTCAGGCAAAGGAAGAGAATATATCAATGGAAATGCACCTTTTTTTTAAAAAAAAAAAAGATACTACAGAAATTACAGACTTACTTTGAGCCTGAAGATTTGCTCACTGGCTCTAGGGATATTTTACTAAACACCAATATATAATTGAATAGTGCACTAACAAAACATCATATAATGATCAGCATAACTACTTCCAGTTGTTTAATGAATTTTAGGAAATATTCTTATTTAGACATAAGCACTTGTTCACACTCAGGAAAAGATACACACAGGAAATAAAGGCAGAGAAGCAGTACTTAGACACCTTTGGGGATATTTCAGGACAAGCATAAAAACAACCTCTGTTTGATTCCTCTTTGTTCTTGGAATAAAAGCTTCTGTATAGTGTTTGTAAACAGTATTGAGTAAAATACATAATTCACTAATTTTTTTGTATCCTTCTAATAGAGACCATTCTCAGGACTCTAAGCTCTGAACAACTACTCCGATCAAAAAAGACTATAACAAAAGAATAAGAACTCACTGAGCAATTAAATTCATTCCTTCATCAAAATAAAATTAAGGATAACTTTTTAAAGAATGGTGTCACTGGTCTAACACTATATGTTCATTATAAATCAGTTGCAAAATCACAATATATTCATTGACAATATTTCTCTTCTGGTATTATCAAAAGTATATGAAGACAGACATTCTCATGAAGCTTTGCCCCTAGCAGTTGGAAGAGTTATGAAAACAATTTATTTTGAAAGATCTCCCCTTTTTCTGATTATGGTACATTTTAGCACAAGATCATCAAGGTGAAATCTTAGCACTACGGCAGCCAAATCTGAAGTCAAGTGCTCAAGCAAAATCCACTCCGGTGCAGTGACTGGGTGAGGATATTAAAGATGAAAACCAAAATATTTCCCCTAATGATGTGCTTAATGTAAGGCAGCCCGATCTACAGAAAAGGTGTAAAACCCAAGCATCATACTATCTCATCTCTTCACCTTTATGCTTAAGCTCTGAACACTGCTTGTGTGGCTCTTCTTTCCTGTATCTCTTCAGTGTTAGACTGAAAAACAAGAGGCCCCATATCTGAACTGAGATCTACGTAAGTACAGAGAACAGGGAACAGGAACAATACAGCCCTTAAGCGCCTGAGAAGCTCCCATCACTATAAAATGGAAGTGTTACATGTAGCAATTTGGATCCACCATGAATATTCGCTAAAGACAGCAGGAGCAGGCATTGCATGGCCTAAAAATATCAGCTGATAGTTTTGAAGCTCCAGGCTACACGTTTCCTGTCTGGATCCTTCTCTTGGATTCTGTCCCTCTAGGTGGGGAGCAGTGGCTGCAGTATATGCAGTGGCAGGCTTTGGGGTGGGCAGCAGCTCCCCTGCATAAGGGGGAACCCACATCTCGATGCCAGCCAGAGACAGTTCCCATCGGTCCTGCACCCCTGCTGGGTAGCCACTGCCTGCCAAAATTGCTGCCCATCAGAAAGGCACTGATGATAAAGCCAAGGTTGGCCAGTAAAATGTAGAGAACTACTATTTGCTATCAAGAGAAGGTGGTAAAGGCTCTAAATCTAGAATATTTCCAAAAAAAAAAAGGAAAAAATCAAAATACATTGAGATATAATTACTGCCTTTTATTTTTACTCCATTTTTATGTACTTTTAAAACACTTTAAAGAATGTGCATCTGAATTGTCTCCCATATCCTTGGCTTGAAGCCATATAATAGAGACTTTAGGACATGATGAATTTCTTCATTTGCTCAGATTTTCTGTGCCACTTATTTGCTATGCCACAGCAAATAAGTGTTCATTGCACTGACATTTACATTAGTAGAAATAATTAGCCCAGCACATCAAAAAAAGGGCAGCACTTGATTTAGTCTGCGACATCTGAATGACTCAAGGTTATTTCATTTTTGAAACACTTATATCACACTTTTGTGCATGTAGATTCTAGATTATCATAGACAACCCAGTAGCATCATGCCATCAATTCCAAATCAAAGCTGTTAATAATGTTATTTAGAAAATGGCAAGCTCCCCAAGCATTTCATTACAGAGACTTTTATAGACAGGTATAAAAAGCTGTTATTGCTGTGCTATGGTTATATATTTCAGGTCACAAAACTGCAGCAAAAAAGATTAAGTTAAAACATGAGCATGGAACTCCAGAGGAGTTTGTACACCGTATCTGTTGAATGTGAAACATCATGAATTGCCAAAGGTGACCTACAAAGTAACCCTTGCTTTCCAAATGACACAATTTGAACTGACTGTAGGACAGGAGGATGAGTCTAGACTTAAGGGATAATAAAGAAAAAGATAAAAAAAATTAAAAAAATATTTCTCAGACCATGCAACTCCCATTTCTTTCTACCTGCTGACCTAAGCTGCTGATAGATTTGCTCAATAACTAAAATACCTCAACCTATCTTTTTGTGTTTTATTTTCACTCATCTCATTTCCAGTTCAAGGAAAAGAAACCAAACCCAAGTAACATGAGCATCTATGATGGACCTAAATGAACGCATGCTGACCATGTACTGCTTCTCCAGGTCTTCTTTTTCAACTGAAGACTACCTTGACAGCACTACAGGGTCAGCTTGCAGAAGAGCCTGCATCCATATTGGACTATTCATTTTCAGGAAGTTTAAAAATCATACTTAAAATCGTGTTACTGCTGCATTTGTTTAATAACTACCTTTTCCAGAAATTATTTTTAACACCAAAAGACCTGAAAAGGGTTGGAAGAGACCCAGCAGGATTTTTGCCAGTATTGGTTGGTTTTGAACCGAAAAAGATCTCTAAGACCATTCTGATGAACAATATAAACAATGCTAGGTTCCTGGGGTGTTTAACTAAATGCCACATGGATACAGAAAATTTTAAGTATGCTCTTTTATATAAACAGCCTTCTTCTCCTTAAAAAAAAAACAAAATAAAACCAGAAACCAACACAACACCAAATCACAAAAATCAAAACAGAACCCTATGTTCATGGAAAGAACCACATTGTTAGTAATTTAATTTCTAGTAGGCTGAATAATAAAGATATGATAGTGCTTTTTCTTAATAGACTCTCCATATACATATTTTTCCTGAAGTTTAGAAAAATGTCTTTAGATTTTTACTATGCTAAGTGTCACTCTGTTTTGCATTGGCTACGACACTAACTTAAAATAAAAAGTGCTTTTGCAGGATTCAAGTGTCAGGTGTTTTAAGCAGGAATACATTTCTTGCTTTATCGGCTCCTGGTGATTAAAAATCTTATTTCCTTATGATAACTTCTGATGTAATTTCCCTTTGCATTTCCTTTATTAGAAGAGCATTCTCTCTTAGAAAACAGATTTTATAAACAGTGAAGAATGTTCACTACAGTTAGGTTACCCTTAAAGAGTAAAATTCAATTTATTTGTTGCCTCATGAGGTAACAAGAAAAATTTCAGAAGCATTTTCTATTTTTTTTTCTCCTCTGGTGCACCTCATAAAAATACAAGTTGCATCATAACTGGTTCAAATCTCTGTGGTACAACTCATAACAGCTTTGCAGCAAACCTGACACCAGTGATCCAGCAGACACAGTAATACTAGAAATAAGGTATCTACCAATTATTGTCGCTGATCAATATTTTCAGTAGAAATGGTTATTTTTTTGGTTTTTCCATATTCTATTATAGAAGAAACATAGTAAGAGAAAGGTCAGATACAGAAACTAGCTTTAGCCAAATTTGCTACCTGGAATGTTTTACCACAACTTAAAAATTTGTTACAAAAAATCATTTTCTATAGCAATGAGAGAGCACATTCTACATGTTTGACAACAATATAAGGTAGAACTTAATCTGACACCTCCAAGTATATGTAAAAGCTAATAGTATTCTATGAGTAATTTTTTAATTGTTCAAAAAGAAAATTACTAGATTTTTTAACAAGTATTTTAATGAGCTTTAAAATATAATCTCTACAGTTACATCACCATACAATGAAACAGCTCGGCATACAGGTGAAATACAGTGACTTTTTATTTTATGTAGTTGTCTGCACATTGTTAGAAATAGTAGAGGGGAAATATGGATTTGCTTGAATAGTATTTTTAAAGTTTCTCGTTGATCTATGCCACAACAAAATTCATGTTTCAGGCACCTATTTGCAGAATACTCAAGCTTTTAGCTTTAATAAGCAATTTTGTAATTTGCAGTTTATGTTACACTGGATTTAAGAAAAAACCCCAATGTTTAGTTAACTAAAGTAATGAATCCATGTTGGAAAAGAATTATCATCTTGCACTTTCAGGAAGACCTTGAACTAATCTGCCCAAATGACAGAAAACACTCTTATCAGAAGGCTTCTGAAGCTGCAGCATATGCATTATTACTTGATCTCTGAGAATTCTTTTCCTATGTGGGCACTGGATAGTAATTTCCATTGTCTAAGAGATTTTCAAACAAAGTCCTCAGGCTGTTGCAGAAAACAAGCCGATTAAACATGACTGACAGGTTTACATTCTTGTTCAGTCATCTTAACATGAAGCTGATAAGGAGACCTCTTGCAAGGTCTTTGGAAGCATGTCAATTTCTGTGCTTTGCGTGAACTCAATGCAGATTTACTGTGACCAAAGACAGTCTTGCTAGCGCTTCCAGCACAATGCAGTTTGCACCTAAAGGAACTAAAATTTTTGGTGGTTGTACATGTTCACAGATGATCATGGAAGTCTGAGACTTGTCTGCTTAAAACAGTTCCTAAGCACTGAGCTAAAGACATTGTCTCACTTCCCTGTGTAAAGTCAGATTGCATGTATACTGCATTTTTTTTTGCAGTCTGCACCACTCCTCTTTTACTACTACTAATAGTTTTCAGTTTTTTGGGATTTTCACATTATTTTTGTTTAGGTCTAATCATACTTTCTCAATCTGACTTAGCTCCATACTTGTTTCATACCCAGTCCTCCAATCATTATCTTTCTTGTAAGAGTTTTTAAGTCAAGCTATTCCCACATTTATTCCTTTTTTATAGGTAATTCTCTAAAAATTAAGTAAATTGAGGGAGATTTTACAAAATAGCACTGTTTAATATACTCCTTTCATGTGAGAAAAAGTTGTTCGCTCTTGCTTTCTAGCAACGGAACAATAACAAAATTATATAAGAAATATCTTAACATATTAAACCAGATTAGATGTGGCTCACCTTTAAATGTATCCAGTCAATTGCAAGAAAAGGTAAATGAATATAACACCAAAATAAACTGACTACTACAGAAAATTTAAAGGATTTTTTGTGTGAAGGTCAACAATCAGTTGCAAAATCATAAAAGTATCTGGAAGTTCCTTTGAGGTATAATCTCACCCCACCTCAAATCTGGACTGGGTATGCCTAAATCACATCTGCCCTTGCCAATTTCCAATAGCAGAGATTGCACAAGCACTCAAGGCAATTTCCTTCAATACTTCATTATTCTTGCAATTAGGAAATTTCCCCTTTCATCTAACCTGCGTTACTTGCCATAATTTAAGCCTTTCATTTCTTTGTTCTTTTCACCAGGGACAGGAATAACATATTTCCTTTCTAGCAGCTACATTTTCATGAACCTGAAAATTATTTTCTCTCCTAGATTAAATGTTCTTATTTTTTCAACTTCTTCTTAGCTCTTGTTGCTGACCCTGAAATTTATGAAACTCTGAGAACAGCATTACTTTGTTAGTAATTGGATAAGGCTAAGAACAGCAAGTATAAAATGCTTATTAAAAACCCCCAAACAAACCAACAAGAAACATGATTACTAAATGGATGGAGAACTAAGACAAGTACCAGGAGGCTACATTTCCTAAAAATAAGCATGATTAAGTTATTTACTGTAACATGCTTTTTCCTTGTCTGAGAATAAAACAGCCTTGCATACCCATGTTGTGCTTCATGAATACTTCATTCTTCCAATACAACCTAACACTATTTTATGAAGCAGCAGTGAATTCCCTTAATTAAAGTGGACAAATGACTGAAATGTTTATAAATAATTAAGATAGTCAGGGTTAAATTATGTTATAAACCTAAAAAGACATTGAAGTTTAACAGGACTCATATACTTAAAATTACCAAACTACTAGCAATTTTGGTTAAACACGTCTTATATGTCTGGTTGAGCCAGCCTGAAATCAATGCTGAGTCCTCCCCTAGCAGTGAGAGCATATTCTAAGAATTCATATATACAAAGAAATCCATCCCCATGTGGGAAAATAAGAACAAGAGTGGAAGGAGAGAAGACTTATGAGAGGTTCAAATTCAAACAATGACCTCTTTTTTTTTCTCTGAACCAAAAATTTCGATATTGGACAATCTGATGATCTCCTCTGTCTAATGCCATTTAAGATGACCTTTCCATTTTATGCCAATAGTTTGCAATTAAAAAACCAATCATAGTGTATTTCACTAAAAGGAGCACTGTGATTAGTCAAATCTAATTTTATCAACAGCCAGAATGTGAAATGTGTATTAAAGTAAGGTGAACAGCTTTGATTGATACACTGAGTTTTAATTTCTAATTCCTTGTCTCCCCCTCTTTTGGTAGGAAATGAAGGTTACACATCATTGAGCAGGGTAAGCTACTGTAACTCAAATGTAGCTTCAAAGATTTGACCTTCAATTTTTCTCACATTTTTTTTTTTCCCCACTGTACTATATAGACAATAAATTGGTAGGTCTGGAGCTACAAGCAACGTTTTTAAACATAAAATCCTTTTTTTAGAAAACCCACAACAACAAATGCAGAAGAGCATTAAATTTAATTATCATAGTTCTTTTGGAAGAAGAATCTATATACACCTTTGCTATGGACAATTTTTATAGATTTTGAAAAAGTCTTCCTTAAAATGCAAAATAATTCTTTTCCAATGTGAATTCACCTCCTGAGTTAATTAAGATGTTCAGTTTTCCAAGAACTAGGACCTATCCCATGTCCAAAGCCAGGTATTTAAATTTGTGTTTACATAGATTAATATAGTCATCCTAACTTTTGTTGGTATGCACAGCTCCTAGAGATGTTACCTTTTAAGTTTGAGAATGCTAATGTTAGTTACTATATCTAAACATTTTGTACTTCAGACCATCCTGGGGCATTGCACCGAGGAATTAATGCAAAACCTGTGCTCAAGAGCCATCAAATGCTGCAAAAAGCATGGCAGCCAGAGAAATGTTACTACACTCTCCCCCTTGAGAACAGGTGCAGCAAGGTGTGGCAGACCCTTTTGATGACCCCCTGTGCGAGGCCAGTTTCCAGCAAACTCCAGGCAGCAGACCGTCCTGCAGCTGCCTGCTGAATCCCAGCTGTGGTACGGGCTAACCCCAGCCCCGCGGAAGCTTTCATCCCAGCAGGCTCACGTCTGCCTGCAGGCTGGCTCTCACCAGGCCTGGCTGAGAGCTTAGGAGAGTCTCCCTTCTGTCTTTGCAAAGTCTCTATGCATAAACATAAAACACTTTTATTCCCTTCACACTACCTTAGCTGAACTCAGTGTCCTTAAGTTCCCCAGCAGAGCTAATATCCAACTATGCTTCAGTGGCTCTAAGGCAAACTCCAGGGCTCCCTAAAAGACCAATTCTCTCTACAAGCAGGGCCATTATTAACATGTACACACAGAGGAAAAATTATATTATGACAGCTACCACCATGAAGTAGCTGTTCTTTAAAAACTGACTTTTTACTGATGACTGTTACAATTACAGGGATTAATATTATTAGTCCCCCTTTTCTCTTAGCTGGGTATTTCAATACTCAAAAAAATCTGAACTTTAACATTTCTCAGATCTGGGGAGGAGTCAAAAAGGAAACACATTAAATTGTCAGTTTAATATGTATTAGAATCCATGGAGACATTAAATCTCACTTTTCATGAATATTAAGCATTAATGAGGTTTCAGGTACAGAGATATTGAAGTGAAACATCAGAGAGCTATGACTTAGCTCAGATACAGAGAAAGTAAGTTCACAAGGGAAGTTAATAAAGGTCAAAACCACACAACTACCATAAACCAGAATACACAATAGAAGAAAAAGAGTAATTCAAGCAAACCTGATTTTAAAGGGGCTATTAAGAACTGTATACACATTTTCACAAGCAGAATTTTCATGTAAAACACAAAGAAACAGGAAGTAATTAAATACATAGCTCTACTCATGTATAATATTCAAACTGAGAGAAGACAAATATTTCTTGAGTGACTTGAGAACTACTTGTGGAGGGAGATGACTAACCTTAAACTGAGGAATTCATAAGCACAAACAAAATCATAGTAATAGCTGAATCCAGAACGCCCTTGTTCCTCCCATGACTCCTGTTCTGGAGACATCAATGTCTATAGATGTAAATATAATAATGCAAATACCCAGACACACAGGGATTACACAAAAAGGTTAAGTAATATGCCTTGACTGCATGACAGCACACACAAAATACAAGGAAAGAAATATCTAAGAATAAACAGGAAAGCAAAAGATCATAGGTCAACCAAGTGACAGCTTATTTTTTGTACATTTATAATTTATCTTTCTTCCTCTATCATTTATTCATACATACAACCCCTCCCTACAGGTATAAAAGCAGATATTTCTTTACTCCACCCCAAATATAAAAATGTCTAGTTACAAAAGAAAAAACAACCTGGAAAATATTTAGAGGCATTGTGTAGCACATTTGGCAGAAATATAGTGAGGCACTATATTTGACAGAAATATAGTGAGGCAAAATTCAACACTAGATGTTCCATAGACAAAAGAAAAAAAACTGAAAATCACAGATCTCCTTAACTTTATACAGCAACTAGAACTGTTTCCAAGTTGTATTCATGGATGTAATTCTGTAAAATCAGTTACAAGCTCCACATATGATGCCTAGCACAGTACATTTTGAATTGAAGGCTATCAATAGTATCCATTTAACTGAAAATTTTCCCTTCTCAATGTTCTATTATCAGTCGGACAGACATCTTTCCTATTATCACTCTGATATACAGTGTCTTGGCACACATACAATAAAATATGAACAGCTCAATAGGAATCTGAAAAATATCTCAGAAATAAATTTAGAGATAGATAGATAGATAGATAGATAGATAGATAGATAGATAGATAGATAGATAGATAGATAGATAGATAGATAACAAGGTATTTTTATTATGTTACAGCATCTACCACTGTATTTACAGTAACCAATATATGTACCTTCAAAAGATAGGTATCAGTACCTTTAGCTTTCAGATAAAGCCATTTGAAGAAGCCCAGCACTTACGTAAAGTTGATCAGGTCACCATGAACCTTAGATGAAACAAAGCTCTGACAGAGTTTTCCTCCAAGTAATTTTCTGAGTAGCAAAATCTGAGCCCCCAGAAACACCTGTGCACAGTCATGTGCCTCCTCCAGTTTAGACTGGTAAAGCCTGTTAAATCTCTTATTGCAGGTGAATTATCAAACCCAGTCAGGGTGAAGGAGAAGGAATAAACTGAAATTGTGCTCTTAACTGTGCTCAGCATGAACCATGTTAACAGAAGGAAAACAAAAGGATTTAGTTCTGTTACTAAATTAAGTACCATCACCCTGCATTCATACTAACTGCAAATCTACTGAACAGAAGATTTCTTCTTAAACAGAATTTCACAGTGCAAGCAAATCTTATTAAGCTTTTACCATGATCAAACTGTCAGAATTATTATGAACAACAGTTGCAATTAAAGTTTTATTGTAGATACTTCACTAGAACAGTGTCTAACATCCCTAGTTAAGAATCATAAGCCTACAGAGCTCAGCAGCAAAACCTAGTTTTTGCCCAGATGTTTTTACAATTAAAGTAAATGAAGAGAGAAATATAAGCAATGAGACAATATTTTTCAGCATGGAAAACTATGTTTTCAGTGCACTATGAACCTAACTAGTGCTAAATTCAAGAATCCACCATCAAAAAAAAAAAGGATTTCCTTTTTAATTTAGGCGTAGTTACATTATATCATAGAACTGTGCTTTCTGCTCCTCTGAGGCAACACAAAAGGAAGACCCGGGTTTAGCCTGAGATCCATGGACTAATGAGAATTGGTATTTGAAGATCTAATAAAAGAGCTGGGGTAATCTCCAAACCACTTGGGGATTAAAATCAAGAAGAGAATGTTTAGTGTTTTATATTAGGGACAACGAGACAAAGTCAAGGCAGTAGTCTTTTCCTTGTTCTTTGTCAGTTCTAAGGAGAAAGAGACAACAGGGATTGGGATGCTAATGCTTGAACAAATACTCAGCTCTATGGATCAATAGAAGAGCTTGCATGTCCCTGAAAACATGGGGAAAAAACCCTAAGTTTTCAATTTGTCTCCAAACAAGATATCATACACTATCCTTCAATCAGAGATAACTCTTTAGCTTGCTGATTTTTCTTGTAATTGGTCTGGAAATCTTTTAAGACACAATTTTCTTCATTCAAATCATTAAGCATGCCTCTTGGGTTTATGCAGTCAACCAGACCCATGGATTCCTGCCCCCCCCAGTACCTCTTTATCTCACTTATACGGACGTGGCCTTGACGACAAAGGTGATGACACCAAACTCCACTGTCAGAAAAGGCCTCATGACACTCTGCTCTTCCTGGAGAATATGCACGTGCTACAACCCTTTGACAGGTCTGTATTTGACTGACTGTATCAAGCCCACACTGCACATGCAAACTCAACAGAAAGTGCATCATTTGGGCAGTGCAACATCTTCCCCGTGACATGTCCTGACTTGGAGAAGTTCTCCATCCATTCCTTTCTGGAATGTAAACATGCACCAGTCCTGTGCCCACAGTTTCATTTGCATAAGCTGCTCTGTATTCACAACCACTCATTACTGATTAAGGCAGTACTCGCCATTCATTTATGTTCAGGTGTTCATCTGTCAAATGGTCTGTGTTTAGTACCACCCATAAATAATTTAAGAACAGTTTCTTTTAATGTTTTTGCCACCCAATTCCTGTTTAACACAATTCTCACTAAGAGTGAGAATAATTCTCCTTAAGCTGACCTGAAGAGGAATTAAGAGCTTCAGGAGAAGTTATGACCTAGTCCTTCTCATACCACAGGGGCAAAATGCCCCGCAGTTATTGCTAACAGTTTCTTCTGAGATGCAAAATAATCTCTATCTAATATCAGTCTCTGCAGCAAGTGCAACTTAAGGAATTCCTTCAATAAAAAATTCAAATAAAGCAATTCATTCAACTCAAGAATCATTCAATTTCTGCAGCAACTGGCTATAACCTGTTTTTCATCCAATTATGTTTTCTACATCTCTTTAAAGGATGGGATCATCCTTTGATCAATCACCTGTAGGTTCCCATAGCTAATGCACATGTGGAAAGGGAAAACTCACTGCAGAAAAATCTTTTAGAAGAATTTCATCTGAATTTTTATTTACATATAGCTATTATCTTTTTCAATGAATTTATATTATCTGAAAAACTGTGGTTCTAAAACCAGAAATCAGACAACCATAATGTGACTGTTATGAACACTGTATTGNAAAACTGTGGTTCTAAAACCAGAATGTGACGGTTATGAACACTGTATTAAAATATTTTTCACAAACACTGTATCTAAGCTACTACGGTGGCAAATAATCACATTGCAGCCATCTTTAAATGTTTCACAGCTGTTAGAATGAATTGGTATATTAGGAAGATGCACTGTGTAAGGTACTTTTAATACTGAATAATTTTGTCAGACTGTCACATCTTTGTTGCAACCATAGTCACTGAGAATTTTAGGCTTTCTGTGCTGAAAGGCACTGACCCTCAAGAAAACACTGCATTTGACCTGCGGCCGTGGAGAAGGCTTCCAAAATTGAGTGATAGCACTGAGATTATGGGTTTGTAGTTTGAATAGAAATGTGTAATATCACGGGGTGGAAAACTTAGAGTTTAAGGTTTTAGAATAATATAATATGTATAAGGCAAGATGGAGGTTTTTTTGGGTGCTGGCTAGTCCTTCTTTTTCACTTTCTTCTTCATGGGTTTGGGTAGTATTTTGTAATTGGATAGAAAAGTCCACAGTGCAGACTACGAGTTCTTAGTTATTGGGTTAAAAATGGAAATAATTTAGGCGTCACTTCTTAATTGGATAGTTTGTCCTTAAAAGGCCTTGTAGAGAAAGAGATAGAGGCCATTTTTCGCTTTGTTGGATAGAACTCACAGCTTGTGAGACTGTCATATAGATAAGAATTAATAAACATCTGAGTCCGAACAAGAAACTATGTCTCTCGTGCCTTTAATCCCGACTCTAACAAGAAGAAAAAGAAAGTAAGACCACCACATATCTTCACCTGTAGGGTCTTGTTAGAGAGACCCAGACCTTACCCAAGTGACCACTGTGGCCAAACCAGGCCTACCCATGGGCCTGGGGCCAGTCCCCAACTCACAGGCAGCCTGTTCATCCCTGTGTTCCTGCCTGGCCATCCAGGCTGCATCTCAGCCTGGCTCTCCTCTGATCCTGACCCTCACACTTGTGTGCTGGTGGCCTGGCTTGGCCATGCCACCAGGACCCCAGAGAGTGGCCTGGGCCTACAGCTGGGCACTTGCTGCTCCTGACCATCTCTGCATCAACAGTATTGCTCGCTCTCCCAAGTTCAAACGGCCTGAGAGTACCTCTAAAAATACATAACTCACCAGAAAGCTAGAGGTACATTATCCACAGAAATATAAATCACGAAGTGGGTTGTTATATAATGTAATTAATACGTAGCACAATAATGACTGAATTAATGAATTGTTAAATAATGTGAAGTAAAGTCAGCTAAAAAGTTAACAGCTGCGGCCACCCAACCACCACCACCACAGGACCACCACCTGGTGACTGGAAACTGACAAAGGTCACAAGTTCTCTCCAGAAAGCTGTTCTTGAGGCCTGGGAGCCATCCATCCACATGGGGCACTGCAGGATAAACCAAACACCCAGCAGGGCCCAGAGCAGACCATCTGCTCAAGTGGCTTGTTCTACGTTACCTCAGGAATGCGCTGAGCCTGGCCTCAACTAAAGCAGGGGAACAACAGATGGAAGTCAGTTTTCTGTGGCTTGTGAGGCACCTGAGTTTATGGTGAGCCAGAGGCTTCCTCAAAGCACCTCTGGTGAAACCACACAGGCAGCTGACTTCCGGACCCAAAAGGAGTCATTTACAAGAGAAACACCACACTGTTCAGGCCATAATGCACTTGGTTAAATTAATGTACCTGGCAAGAATTGCCATAAACAGCAGTCTTTTGCTAAGGAAAATACAAGGTTACACTCAAGCAGTACTACATACTAAAAAGCAAAAGAAAGACCAGACATCACAGAATAAGCTTGCCATAACACATCTCAGTCATAAAAAGGGGGGAAAAAAAGTAAAAAATAAAAAAACCAAAACAATAAGGGAAGAGAAAATCACAAAGAAAAATCATTTGCACCTCATGCAAGTCTGAAAATCAGTACTGAAAAAAAAAAATATCTATCAGAATGGTCCAGATAACAGAGATATTAACAAATGAGGCACTACATGAAAGCATTGATAAATAATGCAATTTGTTGCTTTTAAAAGGGTAATAGTCTGACAGAGTGGATTGCAGATAATGAAAGGTGACAGGCTATACCTGCAGTAACACTTTTAAGAGTGCTTGGGAGTACTTTTGGGCAAAGGAACATGGCCTTTTATTACAGAGAACCATTAGAACAATCCCTGTCATCCTTTTGTCCCTTAACGGCTAGCCCACATACATTTCTGCAGCAATTATATCTTAATTATCAATTCACAACCAATGTTTTCCATCCAGATGTCTTGTTTTGGAAACCAGGAGCTGCATAGTTAGGATGCTGGCCATTCTGTAACAGTTGGTCACAATTCATGGAAGTGTCAATAATTTGGGGTATTACATGCAATAAAAGCAGTGCTTGGACGAAGTGTTAATGCAAACCAGTCAAACATCAGCTGTCAAATTGCATCATCCAATTTCTCTGTTCCAAAATTTACATTAGAAAAAAACAAAAAAAATTAGAAAAACATAAAACTCTTTCATATCTGCAAAATATAGTGGACTGACTTAATAAAAAGAATTATAAATACATTACCTGTAACTCTCCTAAATTTCATTGTCAGTCTCAAAATTAAACCCTCAAAATGCCTGCTGAAGAGACTAGAGGTATTATTGTAGTGAATAGCACAGCACTAAGCAGCACACAAACAAATTTTCATTACTGCAGTTAGTTCAGAAGGTTTGAATCATCAGCTGGTATATTTCAATTCTGGTACAGTAAATACACATAAGAAACACAGCAATATTACCTGAAATGATAAAAAGAATTCAATCTATAAAACAGTCTTTGCAGACATAGGAATAAAGCCTGCATTGTTTATCACACATAATTACATAGCTTGGATGCTTATTTACTGAAAGTAGAGAGAATTTAATTAAAGTGCCAAAGGTGTGTCCTATACCTTCATCTTACTTGCCATACCCAATACCAGCACTACAAACATGACAACAATTCAATCAAAAATACTGAAGTACCACAGCTACTATACAGTCAAAAATATATGCAGACGGAATCAAATCTTTATGGTCTCTACCAGATTCTAAATAGCATCTTATTGTTTTCTGCTTAATTCTCACAGCTTAGTGTAATAGACACATGTCTGTACACATCTGTATCCAAGTTGTGACCTTAATTTAACATTACAGTTGCCTTTGGGAAAATGTGACCTATGTTTCAAGAACATATAACCCATGAGTAACTGCCACAGGTAAGGTGTTGATAGGGTATTGGAATGCCTGTCACCTTCTTGGACAGCTTACACAAGTGTCAACAGTGGTGAATGTCATCTCAACATAAGGACTTGACCCTTAAAAGAAGGTTTTGCTAATGAGCATTCTGAAGTGATGCTGAGTAGTGCATGTAATAAGAATCAAGAAAAGTTTATTAAATAAAGTTTTTTTTCTTGCTTAACCACCATTATCAAAGAGGATCTGTACATGCAAGAAAAGATGTGCCTTTGAGGGCATCTGGTCTAAGGAAGTGAGGACAGAGGACAGACAGAAGACCTTGTTATTTCTTCTCACTTCTTGTGATGATCTAAAACTTTCATATGCCCTGAGCCCCTGATCTTTTTTGCAAAGCCCATGCTCCTTACTTTATTTTACAGAAAAATAAAGCCATCTGTCTAAACAAAAGTGAAAGTTTATTCCACTGAAAAAGTAAATGCATTTTTTTCTACAAAAGAAAACATATTTTTGTTAATGTTTTGAATTTAATATAATACTTAAACCAAACGCAGAAGACATAGACGTTTCTCTTAAAACAACTTCATAGTTCCAATAAGAAAGCCTAAGTCTTCTCTTGACAACAGTAGTAGTGAAACACAGGTACTGATGACTCACATACTCTTGAAAGTTTTTCCATGTTTCTTTTGTGGCTCTGCTAAATAGAAAATTTCAATCATAGCAAAACTCTCACAAAAACTTCCACTGTACCCAAGGGATGAATGTTACATCTGTACCATCCACGTGTTTTCCTTATGCATTTGTTCCTACAACTTTTGACTCTATCCTTGCTCAACAAACTGAAAAGGACTCTTTTGATCACAAATATCTCTTGAAACTAATTACTGCTTGGTGAATACTGTGCTTTTTCTACAAATATTTTTAAAGTCAAATTGCAAGGGATGGATTTTTTATTTTTAGAACAGTTGTCGACTTTGTTTTTCCAGAGCAGATACATAATTTAAAAGCAAAACTAAGGAAAATTATGACCACAAACAGGTATAACATTTAGGCAGATATTACGAAATTTCAAATGCATCCAGAAAGAGAAATTCTCGTAGGCCAGAATGAAGACTGATTAAGAGCACCCAGAACTCCATATTTTTTCTTATATGCTGAGTATCAAATAAACTCACGTAACAATCCTTGCTATCTTACACTGCAGAAAAGCACCCTACTCAAGGAACGTGACTATATCCAGAATGTGGAGCCCACAGCACAACAAAGTAGAGCCACTGACTCCATCTGTTCCCTAGAGCAGTACATTTTCTTTGCACAGATGGGATGAGTGGGACTAAGGAAAGAGAGTTGGATTTCCAGCTGAACTCATGGAAACAGATTCCTTTTAAAAGAAGAGGATGTTTTCTACTAACACCATATGTCATGTATTGATGTCATATATTGAAAAATAATGGGCAAAGAGTCCTCTCTGCCCAATCCAAATACTCACCTTGAACTGTAAGGGTATTTTTAAAGTATCTTTCTCCAAGTGCTTTTAAAATTGGCTCTTGCTATAAGGTTTCTCTGCTGTATTAGTTTGCTATCTGTTGTATCCATGAATGGGTTAAGCTTGATGCCTGAGTGCTATCAAATGCTGAGGGAATGTCTGGATGCGTGACAATGGGGCAGAGACACTGGAAGACCCAAGCCATGTATTTCAGAGTTTAAACATGCCAGTCAGATGTTTAAGGGAAATGTGTTGGACCAGAGTCCCAAGACTACAAGAGCAGACAGAAACTCCAAGCAGAAACAGCCAATGCTTCTCTCCTTAGGCTGAGGATTTTGGAAGAGTTCAGACCAACAGCTCTGTGATCACATGGCTGCAAGCCAGGCTTTAACATGTATAGACTTGTTTTGAATGACAAATTTCAAATTGCCATATATTATTGCTGCTTCCCTCACATAGCCTCTGGAGTTCTGGTCAAATTATGATTTTTATCACTTTTGTCCTTCCTCAAATCAGGTTAAGTTTCCCCTATGATAGTATGTTTATTTTACTTAAAATTGGGTAACACTATGTCATATCATACTGTGGAATCCTCTCTTTCTGTTTGAATTAAATTAGATAACAAGAATTCATTTGCAGTTACTTTTCAGATGTGCCAAGAAAGTGAGTAAATAATAGAGTGGATTTGGAACTTTTAAACAGGAGCCATGTAAATAGCTAAGCTGCTAATATCACTTTGGTCTGTGACAATCATAATTATTAGATCTCAATCTCTCCACCTGCTTTTCCTCCAAATTGTCTTGAACACTTCTGAGTGTCTTACAGCAGCACAGGGTTCCTGTGAAGGTATCAGGACAGCTAAACTTGTGCTCTCACTTCCACAGGATCTGGTGAGACAAAGAGCAGAATTCCAAGAATGTGCACTGAAACATGACAGTTATAATTAAAAGCTGTATTTGACATGACCACTGTTTTTTTCTTAAAACATCATTTTACTTTTAAAAAGTGTATTAATTATGTAACAGACCTACATTACCCTAATGTAACAAATTATTGCAGATTGTTGCATAGATATATTATATGCATGTATAATATACCTATGTAAGATACATATATAGTGTATATATAGTATTTTTCAAGTTATGGCTGACCTTTGTTTACGGTGAATTACTTATTATAGAGTATCACATCTCATCTTGGTAGATTTTGTTAAAGGGGTGCATATTTAACTGTAAACTAACAAAAATCTACACATGCTCAATTCTTATGGAACTATAAAATACACATTACAGTTCTGCAAGAATAGATGATGAACCACTGCATTTTAAAACTGGAGCAGGGCAGCTTTCTAGTGTTACTAAAAATCTTATACATTGTGACAAGTACATGACCTTTCAAAGATCACAGGAGGTTTTGGCTTTGAAAGGATTTCAACACCATCTCATTCCAACTCCCCTGCCATGGGCAGGGACACCTTCCACTAGACCAGGTTGTTCAGAGTCCCACTCAATCTGGCCTCCAACACTTCCAGGGATGAGGCAACCACAGCTTCTCTGGGCGATTTGTTCCAGTGCCTCACCACCCCCACAAGAAGGAATTTCTTCCTAAAACCTGATCTAAACATACCCTCTATCACTGTAAAGTCATTACACCTTCCTGTCATTTCAAGCCCTAGCAAAAAGTCCCGGAGTGGAAAGATAATAAAGTGTGAATATTGATGATGCAAAGAATGTTTATTTCTAGCAGAGCAAGGAATCATGAATCTACTTTTCAGGTATAATATATATTAATTGCACTACCAGCTTCCATACACATCCATATTGCCTTTCTCTGTATGTGCTTTTGTCTAAACAGACATGCAAAGGAACATATTCCTTCATTGTGTCAGATCTTAAATTTTAATTTGATATAGAGTCAACAGGACACAGCAAACTATTATTGCCAATATGGTAAAATCATGCAGCAGACTGCAGTTCACTGGACACGTTCAGATCTCAGGACTGACATCTGTCAGGTTCTCAGCCACAGCAGGACCTAGCAGCTAATTGTATGACAGAAAGTGAAGGGACACCTTCAGCAATTCCCCACCTGCTCATGAGCATTACTGACTCCTGTAATACAGTGATAAGAGTAGTGAGCAGATCAGGTTCCAGAGTGGAGTCCAAATTTAGTGGATGCTCCAGAAATCAAAGTGGAAATAAAAGGGAGGGGAAAAAAAAAAAAAAAAAACAGATATGTCCTACACACATTGACAGTACAGAAGAGAGAACATACGGAAATTGTTTCCAATTGAAATTTTTCTGTCATTGACCTACAAACTGTTATTCCTATTCCTGCCATCATCCTTAGGAATATTCCAACTAATGTGTGAAAATACATGACTATGCATGCAGACATGCTGATCATTTTTTCCTCCGTTCAGTGCCCAAAATAATACAAAAGAAATTCCAGATAGCCTGAAATGGAAAAAAAATTTAAAAAATTATAACACAAAACCCTTTGAGGTCAGGAGTGTCAAAATGAACCATTTTAACCTTTCCAGACCAATTTTGTTCAGCTCTGTTCTGATGCTGTACATCACATTGCTTACACTGCAATCAAACATAAAATTGAAATATATTTAATCAAGGGGATTCTAGACTTGAAATAGCCATACAAAATGTCTTAATTTAATTCATATGATCCCTAGATAAGACCTGGATGTCACAATCCTATCTGTGGTTGACTAAATTCCCACAGGCTTATACCTAAGCAGATAAAATAAATAAGAAGAGAAATACATGATGTCTGGCTGATAGAATTTGACCTGTCGGAAAAAACCTCTAGTATATTTTAAACTGAAAACTTACCAGCTTCATA
This sequence comes from Promerops cafer, assembly GCA_013398275.1. NCBI lineage: Eukaryota > Metazoa > Chordata > Aves > Passeriformes > Nectariniidae > Promerops > Promerops cafer. The sequence goes on along the minus strand of VZSE01007177.1, from coordinate 1,833,424 downwards.
CATCATAATACTGATACTATTATTTGCATGTCCATAAATGTAAATAATATGCACTAGCAGTTGTAACAAGAACTGTAGACAGAGAAAATACAAATGGTGAGTCAGTCATTAGTGTCAGGGCAGTAATTTTTTTTTATAGTGTCTGAAGAATTATAGGAGAAGATAAACTGCACTTGAGTTTTTTTGGTTTAGGTCTTTCGGTCATAATCGTTGTACCAAAAATACAGTGATGCAGAGACTGAAGCATGTGATATAGAGTACATCCATAATCCTTAAAAAAAAATCCTGAAAGACAGAGAACTGAATAGGCTGTACAGCACATAGGTCAACCTTTCAATAATGAGTTCAGCTGCTTTAGTGGCTGTTGAGATAGATTAGACAAGCTTTTTCTACAGACTTAAAATCATCAATATATACCACTTTATCAGAATTCTGCAGGTGCCTTATTTCCTTCTCTGATAGCATTACTATACTCTCACAAGAAAATACTTCTCATCTTAGCTGTCAAATTTCTGAATGACCTACACCATTCCCTCTAATGCAGATTTTATGTAATGAAAATAAATAATGCCTTTCTGTAATTATTGTGGAAGATTTACATTTAGCACTTTGGAGTCATTTGATTTAAAATTTTCACTTGTTTATCTCAAAGTGATTTTATGATCATCAAGATGTTTTTCACATTTCTATCTAAAAATTTTATATTAAAATTCTGCCTAGTCTGAAAAGTTACATTTGTTAAAATGAAAACAATGCAACAAGACTTCTATATTGAGAAAGACTTCCTTATATTAATATTAGAAGTTCATTATAGATTCTTTCACTAGGTATCCTTCCTGATCTCTTCAACCCTGTCCAAGATAGTGGATAAAACACTAGTTTAAACCCTATAATACTTAATTCCTACTAACAATAGCAGCCAGAAGCAAGAAGCATCAGTCTACTAAGTGACTACTAATTACAATAATTTTTAGGGATTATATGCTAAATAAAACTTAAGACAAAAATACCATAAAGCTACTGAAAATGGATACCAGACTAGGTTTTCTGTGAGGAACAGGTTTCAAATATTTCCTTAATTGTAAACCTTGTTGTTTTCAGGGACTACTGGTCCTGTAATTTACTGGGGCAATTCTTTAAACCTTTCAAAGTAAGGCTCAACTCTAAAAATTTATCGGGCTACAACATCAGCTTCTTACAACAAAATATACCTTTGGATTATAATTCGAACTGTAATTACTGCAATAGTGATAATTATAACTTCCAAGAACACTACTTGCAAGGTCTTACGAACAATAAAGTATTTATATTATGTTTTCTGCAGAAAAAACAAAATTACTTAAAATCGGTTATTAATGCCTTGATGAACAACTGAGAAGCAGTATAAACAGTTCATCATGATAGACAACAAGAAGAAAATAGGTTAATGTTAGAGATGAGTAATGTGATAGTTGGTTCTCACAATTAAAGGGTAAATATTATGTATATGTTAAGAGAAGTTTTGTAGATGATAATTATATCTCCCCTCACCCATAAATTGTTATTACGGGATGCTCCTAGTAACAAGGACATCTGAGAGGGCCAGCTTGTTACTTTGGCAACCCCAGACCTCCAATCAAGATGTAAGAAAGTGATCTCCACCACTGAACAGTGAAAGAAGAGTCAAGTGACAAGACCTGGGGAGGGGGTAAAGATAAAAAAGGCAGAACATCCATTTTGTAGCCGAGACGTGGCTTGCACGGAGGCTCCCAGCGCTGAACTTTTCCCTTATTTAGTCCTTTGTTGTAATAAACCTTTAAAATTTTAAAAGGTGAGCATCGTTTCTCACAGATAACACCAGTATTACAAATGTTTTAGCATTTGTAGTGAAGTTGATACAACAAAATGCAAGAGCTGCCCTTGAAGCCTTCATTATTCTACCTACAACAGAAAGGTATGCTTCAAGAAAGGGACTTATGGGCACTATGGCAAGCCTAAAATTAAAAAAAAAAATTCAAACCCCCAAAATATGACAGAAACTACTTTGCCAAAGTCAACCAGTTAACTGAGTTCTAAAAACTTAATTTCCTATATCCAAAGAAGTGAAATCTTCATGGGAGTTTTCAAGATACCCTGTCTCAAATTAGAAATTTGATTTTAATACATGAGAGCTATTTATGACCAAAACCCTCTCTGCAAATTATAGTACCCATTTTATATCAGAAGCTTGACTGCCAGCAGCCATTCTCTGTCTGGGAATCTCTGACAGAGAAGTCAAGAGCTTTCTACACTTAACAGTTTCACTGTACAGGAGTAATATGTCTCCTACCAGCATGGCCATTAACTCTGAACATCCATTTACTCAGGAAGTGATGATAGGGAACTGGGTAAATGTCAGCAGCAGAGCAGCAACAGGGACATATCCCATTTTCCTTCTAAAATGGTGTGTTTCTTTGCAGAATGAAGTCAAAATGGACCACCAGGAGCAAAACAAGACCACTAAGGCCAGGAAACAACATGAAAAGTGACCAAAGACTGAGGTGTAGAGAAATAAACCTGCTGTTATGGTGATGTCTGATATTCAAAGCACCTCCAAAAAAAAAAAGAGCTTCAGCCCCTGCTCAGCATTCTTATTTTAATTTAAAAAAAAGTAAAATTCACAATAGCATAAAGTGCTTCTCAGTAGAATACTCAATTACGAAGTCTGTGCTCTGCTTTGCTTTATTAACATGAAGACTTTAAAAAATGCAAGTAGTTCACAGCTGTGGACACAGATAAGAATACAGGTATTGGACAAACAGTAGCACAGACTCCAGTGACAAAGTAATTTAGTTGTGAAATGCGCATAATGTCTATTACACGTGTGACTCCACCAAAAGGTTATCTTGAAAGGCAGATCAGAAATACCTGCAATGAAAGCAGAAAAAAGAGACACTTGGTAGGTGAACTGTGTGCAACTATGGTCTGGTAATGTTAAGAGCAGAAGTGGTCTTCATAATTTTGATACCCATCATAATGTTTTATTCTAGTGTTCATTCTAAATTAGTGAATTACATTATCCGATCAAGGAAAAGGTTTATACTGCTGGATGAATGCTTCTTTATAGGTGATTTTATCCTTCAGAATTACTTCTCACTTTACACTATTTTCATATTTACAGCTTGGAGGCTATACATAAAAAAATCTGCGACGCAGCTGCAACTGTGACTGTGTATACATAAAAGTAATATTAAAAAGGAGTTTTATCTCAGAGCTGCTTCTCTGTCTCCCAGAATCTGATTCCCCACAGCACAATCTGCATCTCTCAATAGTAATCTTGCTATTACTCATCCTATTTTCACTACCACAAAAACCTGTCTTGCTTTTCATCCTCCCCTGCTTCTGACATTGATTAGGAGAGGACTGTCTGTATGTGTGGGCTTACGTAAGTGTGGGGTTTATGTCTAAAAGTATAGTAACTGCTTTATCTTAATTATATACTCTTCGTGATCACTGATACAGAGAATTTATTTTAAATTATATAGCAAAGAAATGCCACCAAAATTACCTCCACAGGTTTTTTGGGTTTTTTTTACTTAATAGAAGATTGCGAGTAGACAGACACCCAGAATTACCTGAAGGTGGATGAAGTATTACTGCCACTTTTCAGTAAGTCTTTTCTTCAAAGCCAATAGTAGAGTAAAAATAAAATAATTAAAGCTATCTGGAATTGATTTCACTTCAATGACCCTTTTATAGGCATTATTTTGCTGCCTACTGCAACATAAATGAAGCTAATCTGGGGAAGGTATTTCCAACTAGCAATTCCCAGAGATTTCTGTAGCCTAGTTAGGCAAAGAAGACACTTAACATGTTTTTCTCAGGGACCTTTTAGCTCTTCATTCTGCATGGCACTGACTTTCTCTTTTCAAAGCTCAACAATTGCAACACTGTCACACATTGAGGACTTAAAAGCCTTTTCTTTACAAAGAAATGAACAAACCCTTGAACAAAATGAAGAGCACCATCTTTTTTCTGATCTCCAATTGAATCACAAATATCATACAATATGAGCTGCAACTTAACTCACAAAAAAAATAATTTCTGAGTAGTTTGCTTTAAATAATCCTTATTTCACTCCTACACACTGTATTCAAAATATGGATAATCATATAGCTGGATAATAGCAGTCAGGAGACAGACTACTAGACGGAGAAGTGGATTAATGTTTCTTGCTGTGTTGTTGTAGACTCAAACTGTTGTAATTCACTTCAGCTCTTTATATAAAGACTTACATGTTTTGGAAGGTATGTGTGATTCCTTCCTTCTATCCCTTCCCTCAAAACATCGAACATATCATGGTTGCTGTATTTATTACATCAACATAAATTTTCTTCAGTGAAGACTCTGAGGCAACCTGCACGGACAAAATTGCTCTGGAGCTGAGGATCCCAGCAAAGGAGGGAGGAGAGCTTTCCTAGCCAGCCAGACCTTGACAGTAGATAAGAGAGATGGGCCCAACCCCCTATTCTTGAGCTGGCAGTGGGGAAGCTGTGCCTCAGAGGCAGCTCTGACCCAGCAGCATGGGTGCTGCCAGCAGGGACAGTGCCCACCCTCTCCCGGAGATAAGTCACCCCCATGGAGTGTGAGCAACCAGGAGCAGGCAATTGGCACATGCAGAATATGGATAACCTACCCACTCCAGAACTCAACTGGTGTCATTGCCCTCTGGGGAGGAGCTCTGGTACAGTATCCACTCAGTGGGAAGCCAAGTCACCTCTGCTCGCCAAAAAGTATGTACTGCCCCAGCCAGAGCTCCCAAAAACACAGACCATCCTAGTATCAGGCTGCAGGGAGTGCCCATTTCTTTCACTGAGTTGTAGCAGAGAGAGCAGTTGTGTCAGCGACCAAGTGGATGACCTGCCTAACCTGGTAGCAGAATTACGGGATGAGTTAGAAAGGTTAAAGAGTACTAGAGAATAAGAAGGGGAGATAGACTACTGGAACAAAGCTCTAACCTACCTGAGACAGGAGCAGCCACTAGAAATAATTCAAGATTAAGGGGATCCTCTATCCATCCCTCAGCAAGGATAAGGCAGCAGTTGTAAAGAAAGGAGCAAATGGAGGGTAGTCCATGCTCAGAGTGGCAAGTGCAATCCTTCAGCCACCTCCCTTCCCACAGATGACTATGCACAATAATTATGAGGCTTTGTATGTCATGGCTGAGTAGGGAACTGCTGGTCAAACTGAAGGGAAAGAACACTCAGGCAGAGCTCACATGCACAGGTGACCTGGAAATAGTATAGAGATGAAGTTTGGTTGTTTAGGAGTGAGGAAGGCCAAGAAGAAGCTGGAACTGAACCTGGCAAGGGACGCAAATAATAACAAGAAGGGCTTCTATAGGTTTGTCAGCCAGAAAAGGGAGGTCAAAGCAGGCTTAACCCCTCAATAAAAAAGGATAGTAAACTGGTAACAGTGGATGATGAGAAGAGTGAGGTAATCAACAACTTTTTTGCCTCAGTCTTCAATGGCAACCTCTCTTCCCACACCTCTTAAGAGGATGAACAGCAGGAAGGAGTCCGGGGAGTAAAGTGCTTCCCACTGTAAATAAAGATCAGTTACACAGCCAACTGAGGTACTGTAAGTCTGTGCAACTGATGATATTCATCCCAGAGTCCTGAGGCAACTGGCTGACACAGTTGCCAAATCACAGTCCATGATATAGGCATAAATGTTAACATTGAGGGTGAGGAGAAATATTTAATGGAGGAGCTGTCACAGACCCTTGAAATTCTCTTTCTGCAAATGTCCAAAACAATGCAAACACTTATCTTGTTTGGACACCACATATTTGTGGAATCAGCAACACAGAGTTTAAAAATATTTCATACTTATCATACATAAGAGAAGAATTACCTTGCTTTTTTTTTTTTACTCAAGTATATTCTGAAAGGTCTCAAGATAAGTTGCAATTTCCAATTAATTTGATGTATAACACACTGCAATAAAGTCCACTCCATTAAATCAAGTGTTTATTATGTCTGCATGGAAAAATCTTATGGCTCCTAAAGATGTCTACATGTTTCTTAAGATACAAAGGTGAGTACTGAAATGAGCACAGCAGACTTGTCCAAACTAAGATGAAAGCATTAGCTGAAGAATGAATGGCTCCATCACAGGCTAAGGAATGAAGTGACAGGCAATACTGAGTATGTTTGGTTACAGGAGGAGAAGGTTATACTACCTGGAGAGGAGAAGAAATTATTTAGTAATTTTATCAGCTTTTAAACATCAATTTTCAAATAAAAAACCCCTAGGTTTTTAGTTTCTTAGCCAAAATGAACAAACTAAATGCAAAGTGAATTTAATTTTTCATGAGCATTTAGTTTAAAAAAAAACATTCTTCATACGTTTATGTTCCAATCCAAAATAAAAACTATGCATAACTTGTAAATTATAGTCTTTCATTGCTACAAATGTTTAAAAAATGGCACCATTTTATTTTCTAGAATGGCTGGCAGCAGGGAAGCAGTACAAGCTGGTACTTTAGACCCTGGAAGTAAAAATTAAATTTATACTTTCTCTGTTGATGAATTATTAGATGGTGTGGGAGAAGCCATGGAGATTCAATCCAGTAAGCTGCCACAGTTATGCCTCACATCAGCCTTCACAGCATGTATTACTTCATCAGCCTCATAGTACATATGGAAGATTTATTTTTTTAATAAATCTCAAAATTCTAAGGAAAATCATGCTCATTCACACCATGTCATTTAGAAATGTTTCCATCCTTTTTTTGATTTCTACTAATTCAAGGGTTTACTAACTCAAAATTTTTGACAGGATTGAGTTATTAAAAAAAACTAGAAACCTCCAAAAATCTTTGAAAGAGCAGAAGAAAAAGCAGAACACCTCAGAATATCAATCAGCTTTGTGTGTGCAATTAAACGCAACACAGTTGCAACTAAATTGTTTCAAAGTGAATTGATTTGTTATAATAGAAAAAAATTAAAGATAAGGCATTACTAAAAATTATACATATTTGCTTTAAATTGGTAACACATACATTTCTAAAACCAAACAAACCCCAGAAACATTCGGTGGCCCTGAAGCAAACACCTTTATATAGTTACAGCATCAGGCAGCATCAAAACATACTTATGTTACACATGCAACTCTTCTCTCAAACAGATCAACTGTAAAAGTTCTTGATCTTTCTCTGGAAATTGTCAGCAAAAGCTGATGTTTCCTGAGGTAAAAAACCCAAAATTGAAACTCTGTGAACTGGACTGAGACCAATCTCATTTCACAAAGCTATTCAGTGACCCAATGGAATGCCAAAAAAGCTCTGATCACTAATCATGGTGACCTTATTTACACTGGTTATTTCATGGTGATAGATATACATCCCATTACCATTCTCTTGATCTCTACAATTTCCCAAAATACATAAATTGTAAAGTAAATCTTTTTTTTAAATAATGCCAAGGTCTGGCTACAGCTATATTTGTTTGACTTGCAGGACATTGAGAAAATCAAGATTAATCAGAGTAGAGAGATTAATTCCTGATGTGGAATTAGATTCACCTGTGCTCTGAACTCTTGCAAAAGGAAATAAAAGCCATGAATATTGGTTAAGCAGGATCATTAAAAATAAACAAAACGAAACGTGGTGATTTTTTGCACCTGTTGTTTTCCAAGGACCTTATCCAGTTAAAAACGTAGCCTTTAAGCAACACAAGCTTACCACAGGTTATCACAGATTCACAGAAGGGCTAACACTGGAAGGGACCTCTGGAGGTCATCTGGTCCAAACGCCTGCTCAAGAAGGGCCACCAACAGCAGTGTGCCCAGGACGATGTCCAAAGAGCTTTTCAGCATCACCAAAGGTGGGTATTTCACAGTCTCCCCGGGAAACCTGTAATCCATGCAGTTTTCTTTCAAAAACTCAATTTTTCTCATCCTTAGTATAATTTTTCCATAAATTGTCTTTCAGGACCTGAGTTAATGCCCACTGATATACTGTCCCATCTTTATTGATTTGTGCTGTAAAGATCTCTTTATCTCTTAAAAAAATCCTATGACTTGTTAACAAATTAATTGTGTCAACTGTAAAATTATTCCTTCACATTAAAAAAAAAATTCTATTTCATTTTCAAAAGTTCATTTATAAAATGTTTCTAGTTTTCAGGACTCGAACATGATGCAGAAAAAGAGAATCCATCTAAACCTGTTAATTGCAAACCAAAGCATTATTACAATTCCTAATGATGAAGTAATTGAAAATTAGCAGTTTAGCATAATTTATCTTTACAATAGATATTATATTACAATGCAAAAGGCACCAAATATGGCCTAATTTTCTACACGTACAAAATTAATATCTTCCAAAGACTTCCAGGGAATGGACAGAAACAATGAGAAGAAACCATTCTTACCTCTTCTTTGCAAAAGAAACTTTTACAGAAAAAAAAACCTTTTCCCAACTAAGAAACAAGACTATACACTAAACATTCAAAGGTGATTGTGATGTCTTGGCAAAAAAAAAAATTATTTAGGGTATTGTAACAAGTCAATAGTTCAAATTATTAATCCTGTTTAAAGCCTCCTCATTAACAACTAAACTTTTATGAAAATATATTTAGTACCTTTCTTTTTGTACAATATGTACCATTTGAAATGTACAAACCTCATGAGAATGGCTTCAGATACACAACAAATAAAAACAATTTCACCTCTTGAGCTTGTGGGAGGAGGAGATAAGAGGGGAAGTGGCCCAATTCACACACACCTCTTCATAGCAAGGGAATGTGCAGTTTTGCTTCCTGGTGATTGGCAGTATGGGTTTAGCAAGGTATTGCTTACCCTCTATCAGGTAAAAGTCATGGGAACGAGCATTCCCAAGTGAAGAAGAAAGATGAACTCACCCTCCGAATCCTCTATTTCAAGGAAATCTTATGGAACCATAATCTCTAAGTTTGAAATATATAGATTAGATATGAAATTGGTTGTCAAAGCCTTCACTAGATTTAATGGCAATGAATAATTATTACTGATGGACACGGAATTTTGCTAGAACTTAAGGCTAGGAAAAGAGATGGCTGCCTCCTCTGGGAAATCATAGACAGTGACAGATGTTATTTCCTATTTTAAACCACTTTGAGATTCCCATAGCATTAACATTCCAAATAATCATTCCAAATAATCAATTTCAAGTGTGTATCTCTACTCCAAAATCAAATAAGAAAATAGACATTTTATCTCTATGAAATTAAAGTTCATGATGAAAGAACTACACCTTGTAGCCCTTATCTCTGCCATACAAATAACATTTACAGCCTCATCTGCAATCAAATAAGCCATCAGTCAATAAGGTACCATCCACACATTTGAATATATACCTAATATTAATGGTCCCTAACCGCTCCAGAGCCAACGGCAGGACTGATAATAAATTTCATTAAGTTAAAGTAATTTCCCTTCTATCTTTTCCTTTCCATGTCTACTGTTGCCCTGCTTATGAGGCAACATTATTCTTGAACTTAAAACCTGTTTTTTCATATTGTCTGGAATGCAAATGATCTTCAGTGCCTAATGACTGTTTTTTGGATCAGGTCTTGTAAGGGAGAAAAAGGAATTAACTCACAATACCTTCCAAATGTAATCTCCAGCAATGTAGGTGAAATCAAGATGCTATGAAGTCATTTGCCTCATTTCTATGCTAAATCCTGCTTCCACTGTCCTGTTTCCAAAATACCTCACCTAGCCCAGTGATCACCACCAGATAAAACTGTACAGATTCTCTTTGTTCTGTTTGTTGCCTTTCCTTCATAAACCCAGTCCTAGATCCTTTCCTCCATATTCATCTCCTAATCTTACAAGATTTTGTACCCAGTTTTCTTCCTTCCTTTTCCCATGTCACTTATGACACAGGCTTTGTGTGTTACATATTAAATTTTAAGCTTGCCTCTGCAGACAACATATGTTTCCAACCTACTAGTCCACAGGATTCTGCTCTGATACTTCATAGAACGGCCAAGGTTAATAATGCAAAGTGACAAGCAAATCTAGTCACCTAGTAAGAACCATAACATTTTCACTGGGAATGCAAAAAAGTGGTATTACTGAAAGTTTTAAAACTTGTCCAACTTTGGGCCTATGAAGCAGACAATAAGGATGATAAAATCCCCTTCTCCGAATAATTTCACCTTCCTGCTTCAAAGTAGGACAGCAAGACTATTTAAAGTAAAATAATATGTATAAATAAGCAAAATACTGTTTTCTCTACTTGAGGTTTCTGAAATATGCATTTTGCCTTAAAAATCTCCAAATATTCAACCTGATGCAGGTTATTTTACATTAGGAATTCCAACCACTATGCTCAATAGTGTCATAAGCCACTTAAAATCAAAAATTCTATTGAGAAATACTGAACAAACCTAACAGACATTTCATCAGTTCAACTTACAGTAATTGAGTGCAAAATTCTACAATGTATTAAACTGTTTAAATCACGGAAGTCCCTAGATTGCTCTATTACAACATTAATTGTCAAAGCTGACAAAAGGAACCTTCTGTCAAAAATACTAAAAATCAAGTAGAGATTTAAAAGTATTTGGCACGAGAACTGCAATTATTTTAACAAAGCAGTGCACACTTATGCCATACAAATCACTTTCAATTATCATTATCTCACTTAACTAATTTGCTGGTTTTAATGATAGAGAAAATTACATAAAGGGGTTTGGTTTTTTTTTAATGTTGTATTTCAAAACTTGATGTTTATACAGAAATAATGCATAATTTTTCTTAAAAAAAACAACTATCACAGAATGCACTATTGCACCTCTGTTTTTAGAGAAGGCTACAAATTTACGCATGTGTATATGTATATATATATGTGTATATATATACACATATATATATTTTGTGTGTGTGTCTAGGAAAATAGTTTACTACAGTCAGAATACTCAGCATAGAGCAACTCACTACAAAAGGCTGTTAAGAAAGCTGAGTTCTTGGCAGAAAGCAGCAGATATTCCACTTATTTGTAACTCTGAAATTTTCTGAAACAGGGTCCTGAGCTTCCTTCTGAAAACTGAGTAGCATCAATTCTTTCAAAACACTTTTGACTGAGTTGCTGTTTTACCCGGTCACTCACTGGTTACAATGCACACATGAGATAGCAGAAGGCACAGGTTCAAAACCCCTTCAAATAAAGGGGTGTCTATTCCCACTTGATCTCCACTTTCAGAAGACTGACACAGCCAGCTCGTGGTAACAGACTCTGCACTAATCCTCGTGCTCCCGTAGCATACCTCCCTAGCACCACAAGAAATCCCAAGATTCCCCCTGGATCACAGTGAGCACGTAGGAATTGCCATAGCTCCATGATTAGGTTATTCATTTGGGAGGATGGAGGACTGAGTTCAAGACCCTGCTATTATGAATGCTTAATTTAGAATACTGAAATGTTCATTGTTGTGGAATCTGAAAGGCTGCTTTCCCATCCCAAAGGGCTGCCTTAATCCCTAGGTTACAGAGTTTTTCTTTCTGGCTTAGAAGACATTTAAGTACTTAATTCTAAATAGAACAGCTCCATCATGAAAGTCTCTGAAAGGACTAGTCAATTGTTTAACATGAAAACCTGAATGTAAACCCCTTGGAAAAAGGGAAGAAGTGTGACTCCAGTCTCTTAAATATTTCAGCAAACTATTCTAAGCAAAACCATTTTATATCATCTTTTCTGGAAGCTCATCAGTGCATTTTAGGACATCATCTGCATATCACCATGGAAAATGAGCCGTGAGCATCCATGCTGCATATCCACTGTTTTCACAAATAAGGCCACTGGTGCAAAGGTTCCTTGCAGTTCAACTCACTGGTCACATTTTGTAAACAATGAAAATACTGAGGAGCAGCAAATTATCAGCTTATACAGATACAGAATTTGAAACTAAAAATCCAAGGAGTTTTCTTCTCAGTCCTTGACAGGAGAAGAATGAATACATTGACATTTAAATGCTTGATTTAGATGCCTGCAGGGACATTTAGGCACCAGCATCCCTCTTGCAAATTTGTCTCTTAAACACTTTAAGATTTGCAGACAAACAATACTTGTAATAATGAATTTGAAGAGTTTAATAATAATGTCATCAACTAATCTGCTTAAATTATCTCAGTTCCTTCAGCTAAACTGAATAAAAATGTTGCTTTTAATTCTCAAAGAAACACAGAATCATAGAATCTTAAGGGATTGGAATGTGTGTTAAAGATCATGCAGTCCCAACCCTGTCCCCCAGCCACGGACACCTCCCACTAGACAAGGTTGCTCAACCTTATCCAACCTGCCCTTGAACACTGCAACCTGTTTTAGTGCCTTACCCGCTCTCAAAGTAAAGAATTTTTCCCTAACATCTAATCTAAATTTCCCCTCTTTCAATTTGTACCCATTACTCCTTGTCCTACCACTACAGCTCCTGATGAAGTCTCTCTATGGCTTCTGTTTCAGGTTCTCGGAGGTTGCTCTGAGGTCTCCACCCAACATTCTCTTCTCCAGGCTGAGCAGCCCCATCTCTCTCAGCCTGTCTTCATAGAGAGGGTGCTCCAGTCCTCTTACCAACTTTGTGGCCCTCATCTGGACTTGCTCTCTAACAGGTTCATGTCCTTCTTATGTGGGGACCCCAGAGCTGGACACAGCACTCCAGGTGGGGTCCCACAAGAGCAGAGCAGAGGGGCAGAATCCCCTCCTTCGACTTGTTGATCACACTGCTTTGGATGCAGCCCAGGACACAGTTGGCTATAAGGGCAATAAAACCCCAAAATGCTTAACTTAAAAATCTGGTGAAGATCACTATGAGCCATAAATGTTCCTGCTATATCATTCAGAAATCCACAGTACTTGAAATAAAGGGAGAAAATAATTTACTAAGTCTATCATGATTTATACTGCTTGTATCAATCAACATCATAACAATTTCACAAAGTATAAGCAATTGCTCTTTTGGTCACAGGTAAGATTTACTACCTTTCATTTCAGCCTTATATATAATACATATATAAGGTTATATAATACACTGTAAGCACACATGCTTTTTTCTGTAGAAAACAAAAAAAAAAAACCAAAACCCAACCCCCCAAAAAACCAAACTTCAAAGAAGAAAAAGAGCCCCTCAGAAGTTCCCATGTAAGATGTTCTGACAGAGTTCAGAACAATGTCTGCTTGAGTGACTGGGCAAACTACAAAGGTGCTGATCCAGCAGCTTCTAGTGATTACTGCTAATGCTCTGCAAACAAAGTTTTAATAAAATTGCTTTATTAATGATTTCCATTCTATTTTTCATGGATTTTTACAAACAAATGGGCTCAGACTGCATAAAAGTGAAGTACTCTACTCTTCAGCCTGATAGGGGTGGGTGGGTTTTAGGAGTAAAAATATAACTATCAATGTCTTGCCCCTACAAGCATACTGTAGCAGTCACGAGTGGGGATTCAGAGTCACTCTGCTTCCCTAAGAAGAGACTACAAATAGCATTAATCTATAACATTTCCTAGTTTAAGAACATCATAAGGAGCTGATAAGAAATTAAAAGTGTGTTGTTTAACTAGTACATTATTCTACTATTTCTCATATTACAAGTAAAGACTAACTTCAGGAAATCTTTTGTTTGGATGCCATGCTTGGAACTCCAACTTCTGAGCAAAAAATAATCAGTTGACTGTTGAAAGCCTTAAGAATAAGGTCTTTCTTTATGTTTTTCGCTATTTCACTTCTGTAACATTTAATATAATTAAATAACCACTTCTTTGCATTTCTCCACTATGAGAATTTATGTAACATTGTCACTGATGTAAGCATTTTCACAAGACATGGCAGTAAACAGCTTAACTGTTCCTCTATTCATGTTCATGATTCATGTGACTTTTGGAGAACAGAGATATCACTAAAAGGCTTGAAAAATCCTGTACATCCTTCTTATAACAGATTTTATGTAAATCTTTGATTTACATTATATGGTACATATGTTTTAAGCACGCAGGCTGGAACTTATGAACATAAACACAAATCACAAGGTGTAAGGATTTCAGCATAAGAACCTTACTCCCCATACTGGGCACTCACACCAGGTCACTGAACAGACACCAGCATCTTTGGAGATCAGCACACTGACAAAGAAATGGCAATTAGGATCGCTGTATGAGGCAACTATTAATAAATTATAAAACAAAAAAAAATGCCTTTACTTGGTATGTAATTACATTTCTTATATACTTGTTTGCCACTTATTTATTATTCATATTTTTAAATTAAATAACTGTAAATGGAAAATAATCACATACAGTGCAGAAGATAAATCTTTTATGTAGATTTAAGCACTCCCATCTTATGAAAAGCAGAGAACTTGCATAAAATTACTATAAGAAATAATTAAAAGTATGACACAATTTAAAGAAATTGGACAGGACACTAAAAGTCATTTCATAACACTTGGGTTAATTAAATTGCAATATAATTTTCCAAGGGAAGTGATGATATTTTATTAAAATGCCAAGAAAAGCAAGGAAGGAAAATGTGGTATATGTCTATACCTACAAAGTAGTATTCCTCTGCTTGGGCTTTAGGCTATATCTATGCAGATTTGGGGGAGAAACAGGAACTAACTGCCCAGAACTCAGAACTGAGTTTTTCCAGGTCTTCTACTGGCTCACAGCTAGAGGGACCAGTCTAGAGGTACTTCACCCTCTGGAGCTCAGAAAACTAGGCACTGGGTGCTCAGCAACATCTCCTGTGCTATCAACACTGTTTGCTGATGTAAGCTTAGCCACCGATGGCCACCCATAAAGGCCAAAACTCAAACATGGCCTCCATCAGCTTGCATTCAGCGCTCTGCTAACAGAGCCAAAGAGTTTCAGTTATTCTCAGCAGCAAAGTCATTCCCATCAGTGTCAACGACTGACAGAGTCGGCTCGTGTCGATCTGCAAAAGGTTACTGTGGTTCCCTTCAGCAGAGTTTGAGCTATCGGCTCTAGAGGCTGCCGTAGCTGCAGAAGTCAGCCAGCTGCCGTGGGCCTTCCCGGGTGTGGTGCCTCATCCCCAGACAGCCTTCCCTGGCTGTGGGGATGTGGCATGACATGGCACATCAAAGAGACAGGGAATGCAAAGCAGACACAGCCTCAGAGCGGTTCAGTCACTCCAGCACAGTGCTCAAGACTGACCGGCAAGCTCAGTCAGCCTCCACAGTTCTATGTTAATCCAATTTATGGAAATCTTCAGGGACGGCTGTGAACACATTCACACTGCAAACCAGTATTATAGCACCTGAAATAAGAAGCTTACTTAAGTTTTAAACTCAGTATTCGTAACAATAAACTTCACCAGAATATAAAGAACAGAATACCCTATACTTCACACCACTTTACTGTATTCACATCTATTTCAAAGCAGTTTGGAGGGAATCCAGAGAGCTACCAGATGCTGTTTGCTGTTCCCCAAAGAGAACCACAGATTATATCATAATAACAGACTGCAAATTAGAATTAGAAGTGATACATCATAAATCTCTTTCTTTGGTTCCACTTTGCTTTGTGGCTTCTAAATCTGATTTTTGTATTTTTTAATAAGTGCTTATATTTTCTTTTGTTTTCTACAGCTGGTTTCTTTGGCTACCATTCACGCTGCCCTAATTGCAAACAGATATTATTCCACATATTGGCCTGTGCAGCACTGCTTGCTGAGAGCATATTTTAATTTAGATTTCCAATACTGGCACAGAGAATTGTGCAAGGCTTCTTGCATTCATATTAGTGGAAGGTGCCAATCAGCACTCCTGGGATGTGACATTAGACACATGCAGGCCTAGCACAAGTCAAAATGAAGACAATTAATCTCAGTCCCACCCCAAAAGAGACAATGAACATTTCCATCTGATCTAAAGACAACCATGTTTTGAGTAGGACAAATGTCTCTATTCTGACTGTAGCAGCAGATAATCCCAAACAGTGAGAGATCCATCCTTACATCTACTAATGCCACAAGGTAACACCTACTTTACTGGAAATATTTTTCCATTTATCATATATTTTCTCATCAGTGGGGATTCAAAAACTTACACATATTTTATATATTCTCATCAATGGAGAAATATACTAGAACTTTCCAAATTTCTGTCTACTTGGTGTTTTTTCCCAAATGACACAGAAAACCAGACTTTTTGAGTGCTGAGATGATCCTTTTTATATTATTCACATGACCCAAACTACTCTTTTCTCTCAATATATATTTCTCCTCACTATGCTTCCTAGGTAAATATACAGAAGCACTGAAACCATATACAATACCATGCTATTCACCAAAAGCATCAGAAAGCACTTTTGACGCAGATACATTTAAAAAGCATCCAGAACAACCTTTGAAGCTAGTGGGTCATTTTGCCTCTCCTCTGAAATAACAGAAATAATGTTCCTTATCATTAAGGGACAATTTTTTATTTAAGAAGATCATTTTTGCTGTCTGAATTGTGGCCCACTGCTCACCTCAAAGCATGATACAGGTAGCCCATGCCATTTATCATTTCTAGTCTTATTTAGTATCTCTGTTCACAGAAGAAAAGGTACATAATTAGCAAACAGCACAACTTCTGCACCTCACACATCAGGAGGGCTGTGATGTTGCACTCCTACCATTATTTCAAATACCAGCTTCTGTAAGGCTGATGTGATAATAACACACTTTCAATTCACCAGCAGTAATAGGAGCACTGAATCCTTTGTACAGGAAAATCACAAATGAAACAAAGGAAAACTATGAATGTATTAAGATTAGAGAAGACTCAGATTTAACTTAAATGTCATGAATTTTTTTTCCTAAATGTTAATACTGGAAGACAATACTTAATAATAGCTGTTCTGCCACCCACAGAGTAAATGCAGATAAATTGGACAAGTACTGAACTTTTAATAAACCAGCCCATTAAGTACTCAGGAACTCTTCTGTATTTATGTTACAGCTTTCTTTCCACTTTCTTTGCATCTGAGAACACATGGAAGACTTGCATTTAAATTTATCAGCTAAATGCAAAGCTGACAAAAAATTAAAATTAAGAGTAAAGCACAAAAATTCTTTCAAGGTGACAGGTTCAAAATTGCCTCCCTTAGTCATTCTATTTTATTACTACTTTACTACCATTTTCTACCACATTATACTCTATCCCCTATATTATGTCTTCACCAACTTCTGCTTAAAAACTATTTGGCCTTCATATTCAAAGTTTTCTATGGCATCAAATCGGGCTTCATTCCAGTGGCCAATTAACTCCTGCTGTGAAATCTCCGTAAAAGCTGACTTTTAGATCTAGTGTTTCAGGGTACCTTTATATCTTGCTTTGGGGAGACAGGATTGTAGGGGTTTGCATGGCTTTTTTCAGGGGGATGGTGGTGGTGTGGCTCTTCCATGCTATTATTGCAATTTTACACTTCATCATCATATGCTGCATTAAAGCAAATATTCCCATTTACTACAAATATTTCCAGCATACTCATTAAAAAACAAACAATAAAACCCACAAAAAAACCCCCAAACCCCATACTAGGATCAAGAGATTTGAAAGTTTAGTTTGTTAGTTCAAGTGAAACACACAGATTACTCTCAAATTGATTAATCTGTCATTTTCAAACTATCAGAACCTTTTTCTTCCAAAATGTTATATGATTTGAACGAATGATTCATAAGTGGTTAAATGTGCCTTTTGCACAAGTGCATCATATATTTTTGGAACACAATGAGCCAGATCTGAGGTTAAGACAGACGACTAATGTTACTGGAATACTGGTATAGAAAGGGATTAGTGATAGGATGACAGACTTGCTCTTTATAAAAATAAATGTGAGATGATATTTGCTAATTGAAATTTCTATAGTACGCTAGAAAAATCACAGTAAAAATCCCTTTGCTTTATCACAAATGCAATAATATTGTGACAGGAAAAGTCTATGACAGATTTCTAGCAAAAATAACCCATTAGCTCCTTATGGTTGGTTACTTTTTTCAGCATTTTCCTTCAAATATATTACTAGGGCTGCCAGTTGTCATGACATATTATTTATGAGGCATATGTCTTTTGTTAAGCACTGTTCTTTTTAACGATTTTTTGACAGGTTTTACTTACTGGCAGATAATACACTAGAACATTTTACTGGCATTGGTCATGTTAGAACTGTAAATTAAAGCATTGTGGTAAGGAACTGGAGCTCATGAACTCAAATTGTAAATTAGACAACAGGAAAGTTGTGGTATTTGATTTATTAGGAAAATACAACTTCCTGTATTATAAAACATAGCTGACTATTTCAGGCAAGACATGCCAAAATAACAGTGACAAAATGATTCATCTGCATCAAGAAGAGTATCTTTTTGTAAAACAATGTCAGATGGCACTAATTATATCATTATTAAACAATTTTTTGTTTCATTGCTCCCAATACTTCAATTTTAAATGCATTTACTTAACAGGAAACTAAGAACTTATATTAACCTAGAGATATAAAAGAGGAAAATTTTATTTAATCTTTTCTGCTTTATTTAATTATCTACACTACGAGCAGAGTGATATATACCCAGGTGGAGTACTGTGTTAGCTGCTAACTTGCAGCTGTATGCAATTATCTTGTGCTGTCTGAAAGTAGTTCAGCGAGCTGCAGTATCTCTGCTTTGTTGTGTTACAGAAAACTAAACAAATATTATTCAAGAAGCTTCTCATTTTTCAGAGAGTGAACAGGACATGCTATTAACACATTAAACATCTGTTAGAAATCTCTAGATCAAATCAACATACCAATGGAGGTTTTATCTAATTACTTCACTGATACATGAGTGGTATCATAGGAATATGAAGAGCAATAGCAGTGAATACATACAAATTGATATACAAGGTCTAATAAAGACAGCATAATTCATGTAGAAATTGGTAAAGCCATGACATCAACAATGATTCAGGTCAGCTCAATTCAAGGCAGAACAGGTGAGCCTAACTAATCTGGTAGTCATACATTCTGGCTACCTACATTCTGTGGTTACAGTGATACCCACAAAAGTCAGGAAAATCTAGGTGATATTTTAAACATTTTCATAAAGCTATCCCCCTTCTCACTCACTGAAAATAAACTCCAAACAAACCACAAAATAAAAAGGGTAGACTTCTCTAGTATCATACTATTATTCCATTTACTTTTTCCTTTCTTCTTTTTTTTTTTTTTTATATTTTTGAGTCTGGTGGATACAATTAGTCTAGAATTCATTAGATGGAAAAACTGAGAAGGGATTATAAATCTCTTCACAGTTCTAGCGCAATTACTCCAATTTGGGAAACAGTCTAAGCAGAAGGTTGAGCTAGCTCAAATTCAATCAAATTCAATTTAGGAGGTCCATAAACTGTCTCAATCTCAAGACACCTGGCTGGCAATCTCAAGACATTTCTGGCTTTTGGAAGCTCAGCACTGCTTAAAAGCTTTTCATAGCCTGGAAACCAAGCTCACCTCAGAGGTTTCTCTGGTTTCTCATTCGTTTATATATATATATGTTGCATGTATATGAAAACGCGTATGTTCAGCAAACAAACACCTACCAAGCAGAAAACGACCTATAATTATTACATCAATTTAAAAACTTTCTGAAAACATTTAATTTCAGTTAATGCAACCATCACGCAGTTTCAAGGCAAAGCAACAGAATCCCCACACCAGCACTACAGCTTCTGCTAGCTGCAAGGAAACAGCTGTGGAAGTCCCGAGGTGAGTTCCCTGGCCCCAGCTTGGGGGTTGCTATTTATGGGGTCTCAGGAAAGACACTTTCCTTCAGGAAGGTAATATTTATGACTGTGCTGCTGCCTCTGCATCTGCTGCAGAGACTGCCTTTGGAAGACTGTTCAGGGAGGGGACAGCATGCCTCTCAGGCTTTGCAAGATACACCTTGGTAACACCCAGGAGTTTGTAGATTGATGAGTTCTTTTAAACAGCCTCTTAAAATCTGCTTCTGATCTTCCTCCATGCATTTAGTCTAACACCTATTTTAAATTCTCTTGTGATTTCCTGATGTGAGGCCTGTTTTCATACCTTATATTTTGGTAAAAATAATTGTAAGCATTTATTTTCCTGCTCCTCAACAAGAAGTCTGGAGTTATAGAAAAAAGAGACCAAAGCAAGCCATTTAGCCTAAAATTACAGACCTTCCCGAACTGGCATAACTAGGTCAACTTTTCATACATATTCTGATTTCCTATTTTGATACCTACCTTAGCATGATGATAAATAATTAGTAGTTATTAACCAAGCTCCTGGCTTAGTCAAAGGAGAGCAATAAACTCCTCCAGAGGACAATTCAGCACCTTAAATTAGGCTTTTGTTAAAGAATTGCTCTCTGGAGAAGCCATGTTCTCTCATACACTTTGAAGAGATTCTAGGGAGATTAGTGAGGTAATTTAGCCTGCTAAATTAGATACTAACCATCATGCCATATTGATATCTTCTCCTAAGTCTGAATATAGTGCAACTCCACTTACATATTTCAAATGAGGGTAGGTTGTGTTGCTCATCTGCATTTAAACTGTTCTCCAAGGCAAATAAAATTGTACACATATTACCTTTACATGGACATCTTGTTAAACATAATGATTATCATTAGTATCTCTTACAATATTGGTACTTTTAAAATGGCTCATGGCTCCAGAGTAATCTAATATATCATGCTGGTGACATACTCAATGATTCAAATTTTCTTAGGACTGAAAAAAAAAGATAAAAGACCTGAATAAATGTTCTTATTTAATACTCATTCGACTGATTCACAGCTACAGAATCAAAAACAAGAAAGGCTCTTCTTCAAAAAAGAAAAAATATAATCCACAAGTTTCCTAAAGCAAAAAATTTGATTTTTGGTCAAAATATCTAAATCTGAAGATAACCTGTAATGTCACATAAGAACTTGGACTTCAAAAGAGGTAGACGAAAGAGAAAGAAAATAAGCTAACAACTATGTGAGAAGGAAACCACTTGGTCAGTCAAGGGCACAAAAACAATTAGCAAAAAAGAGCTGAGTAATTCCACCTAAGTATTTTTTTACTTACTGCCTGCAGCTTCTTGGTAAACTACAAATCCATAATTTATTAATAAAAATATCTTTTATAACAAAAGTTACTTCATAAGACATGTGACTCCAGGTTTGCACTTTCCCTGTCCCAGACAAGAACACTGGCAATAAAGAGAAGTCACTTTCTAAGGCCTCACTCTTGCAATGTCAAAAACCATGAGAGAAGCACAGGTGCAATTACCTCAGAAAATGAGTCTGCCTCTTTATCCTTGGCCATCTCTCTCCCTGCTGCAGCTGTATCATTATTCTAAAATGGTATGTCAGTTTTTCAATTTACATCCTGATCTTGGCCATAAAATGTTTCAAAGCCCATCTAAGGATGCATATGATTTATTGGCCTACTGTAATCTATGTCACATTAAATTAAGTAGTAATATAATTCATTACTTTTTCAAGACTAAATACTTCTTCATATATTATTCTATTGGAAATAACAGGAATAATTGAATCCTTGACATAAACACTATAAGAAACATGAATATTGGGGTTTTGCATCCATATTCTTTACACTTAGCAAACTACAGAGAGAGACCTACTTTTGCATTTACTTCTGTGTTGTACAGTGTGTGACACATCATATGTGATAGGACAAGGGTGAAGAGTTTTAAACTAAAAGAAGGGAGATTTAGATTAGATATTAGGAAGAAATTATTCACTCAAATGGTAGTGGGACAATGAAACAAGTTGTCCAGAGAAGCTGTGGATGCCCCATCCCTGGAATTGATCAGTCTAGGTTGGATGGGGCACCAGGCAATCTGATCTAATGGGTGGCACCCCTGAACATGGAACTAGATGATCTTTAAGGCTGTGTCCAATCCAAACCATTCTGTGATGACTCCATGATGGAACCATCCCAGGAGATCTGCTACCTTCCCAAACTTTAAAGGAGAAAAAAAAATAATAAAATAGTCAGTTAGAGATCAATTCTGCACTGATAATGCACTATAATAATATAGTGCTTTTTTTTTAAATTCAGAAGATAAGTTAAATATTCTGAAGTTTTTAGTAGTTTACCTTTTCTTCTTCAAGTTCATGTTGCAATATCATAACTGTCAATTAATGATCTCATATCATTATTAGATAAAAAAATATCTAATACAACAAAAATACAGAAATTGGGTCCTCTGCATACCACCTCGAAGTGTTTTACAATACAACAAATCTTTTACTGGCATAATCTTACACTATTATTCAGTTCTGTATACGCCTCAATCACTATTTTGCTATCTAGCTGACTTCAGTTGGGATATATTGGGTTCTTCCCAGTGGCTGTTCTAAAAACTGTACATTTGTGTTGGTAAGGCTGAGAAAAAGATTAAACACTGAATGTGTGTAGAATAGAACAGCACTTCCTACCACATCCAGTGATGACACTGTAGCTGCAGACGTTACATCGCCTTACAATTATGTTAATGGACTTCCATTTCCTCCTTAAGATAAACAACTCTACTTGTTTCTACTGTATTTACAATTGAAATATGTCACTGATCACTAGCAAGAGAGCCTAAATTATATTCTTAAACAGACTCAAGAGCACTCTTACACTGCACTGAAGAGTTGCTGAAGAACAAATAGAGTGACATGAAACAGGTGGCAACACTGCCAGACATCTAACCCAGCTCTGATGCACAGTGCAGCTGAAGAGAAGAGCACACAGAAAGCAAAGCTGATTCAATGTCAAGTGTCAAAGCAGAGTGAAAGCAGGAGATCTTATTTAAATGTTCAGCCCACAAAATCACTGCAGCTTGGAACACCTCTGCATGTGCTGTGCGGCTGACACCCTTACCCTAATTAGACTGGCTACTTCAGCATGCCAGCAGCTGCATTCCTTCCTTTCCCATCTACAGTAAGAGTTTCTATTAATAGGAAGGTTTACAAAGGCAGTCTAGGGATAAAACGTTTTGCATTTAAATCCATACTCAGTACTCTGTGTCTTAGTAAGACCATAAGAAGTGCTTGTATAACCAAAACCATAGCCACAGAAATCAACAATTGCTACACTTACGGCAATAGTACAAAAGAACATCTGAAAAATGCGCAGGATTATTATAGAGGTGATAAAAAGCAAGACTATAGCTTAACCAGTGCTCTGTCAAACAAGAAGGTGGAGTAAGCAAGGATAAGGTAAAATCAAATTCTTTTCAAGAACTAGGAAGAGAAAACACTTTAAAGTGGTTAACATGTTGACTAAAGACAAAATATTACTGGATAAATGCTACAATCATTTGAGTGAGACTTTATTGAGGCACACTCAGAGAGGAAAAACTCTACAGGACCACACGTAAAACACTGAACTATTGACTAGGAAAGAGTATTACAGGAAAATAGACAAGAAATAAAATATAATATACTGAATGTGGACCGAGTTACAAAACTAGCACTATGTGCTAGCGATTGTACATGGTGAGGCTGTACCAGCAGTTTTAGTGGGGCCATTAACTTCCTGATGTATTGATACAGATAAACACAGAATACTGTAAATATGCTGCTAATCTGTATGGTTGAATTAGTGTGATAGCAAGAATGCAGAACAGTAAAGAGTTATTCTGTAATGCAAGAGTAATAAACACGATCAAAATTAAAATGAGTTAATATACACTAGAAGAAAAAATACTACTGAAAGAGTATAGTAATTTTTTATAAGTACAGGTAATGAAAACAATGAAAAGTAGTTACTGTCAGCACATGAAGAAATGGCCCTTGAAGTATGAAAAGAGAAACAAGCCTAAATAAATGCAAGCACATTTAGTGAGGCTAATTGGGTTGTTTTGCTGAAAGAAAGGCAACCAGGTCACCATCTTGGAAAGTGTTCACAAAAGACCTGGAGAGAGGCAGAGGGGGTAGTCTGATGAGTATTCTGTAGAAAGCTATAAATAACTTCAAAGCCATTGGAATTGAGAGACCTTCCTTCGAACCCTATCATCCCCAAATGCAAGTACTGAATTATGGAGAGTGCAATTATTAAGAAAAAAAAGGTTCTTCCAAGACATGTGAAGTTGTTGGAAACATGGGGGAAAACAAAACACGGAAAAGAACAAAAGACAGTGTATTATACAGGGTCAGTCCTGTTTCTATGGAGTACAGCAGTATGACCAAATGACACACAGCAACATTATTAATGCAACTGTTTTCCTTAATGTGAAATGAAGTAACAAGCTCTGTCTAGAAATAAATGTAAATACTCATGCTGATTCTTTTAGTTGAATTATAGTAATTTTCCCAGCCAAATGTCTGTGACTATTTAAATAAACAAGGCATTGGGTAGGAGGTTAGCTGGACTCTTCATCTGGCCTTAATTTTTGACACTGGTCATAGTTTGCCTAGGAATTTCAGGATCAGAGTTCCACCCAGGAGGCAGGTGACTAAAGAAGAAAACACATTTTTAAGTATCTTTGAGAACCTGGTCCCTCCTCTATCTCTTTTTGCTCCAGCTTAAAATTAACAATGAGGAAAATGGTGTCATGGACCCATAGTCACTATGACATCACCTCATGTTGAATTGTTTTGAGGAAAGAGACAGTATTGCATAGTTATAAATCTCATCTTGCAGCTTTTTACACAACACAGAGATCAAATATTATACAGGACGTACCACACATCCTGTGCCATAATGCTACTTTTCATGAAGAAAAGAAATTCAAGAACTCTAAACCCATGAAAAAGAAATTGTGAACTCTACCAAGAAATTCAAGCTATGTACGAATGACAAAAAAGAACTTAAAGACCACTTACAAAATAGAAAAAAAAAAAGCCCCACACATTTTTTTTGTACTGGTCATACAGACAAATAGCAACAATAAAAAGCCTAACTCTCTGTAGTTTAAATAATTTAAAAACAAGGAATGGAAATAACCTTATAAAAACTGCTGAGGCATTCAAAGCAATGTTCTAGCTAAAGAATATTTAAGGTTTTTCTTAGTTACATTTACCAACAGTCACAAACTTACATCTTAAAATCTGAAACGAATCAGTTTGCCAATCAAGACAAGTGGTTTTGGAGTGGATTTATAAGGCAGAAGTGCATGAAATGACTGCATTGACAGAGCATGAATCACAAAGAAACTGCATCTCTCAGGATGGTTATTATGGAATGTGCTGTCATTGCTATTTGAGTCTCACTAGCAAACTTACAATGCAGTTACCACTTCAGTAGTGGAAAGAATATAACCTCTTGGGTTTTTTGTTTGTTTTTAATTAGTTTCACAGTCCATGCACTCCAAACATCTTCTATAACACTAAGTCAGATCATAGAGAGATAATCACTTTTATAGATAACATGAAACTAAACATTTACATCACATCCAGCCTCTAGAATTTCAGCCCATTTCCTTGAGACAGCACTGCTCACAATGTAACTGGCTAAGAGACTATAATTACCTCTGAAAACATCTTAGAAGCACTACTAGAAATTTAAGTAATTACTGCACACATAATATTAGCAGTAATTTTCTTTTTTTTTCTCGAGTACTGATTTAGCTTTTCAATAGAAACTTTTCAAGCCACAATTAAAACTTCTTTGGGAAAGTCAATTTGATATGTAGCAAAGAGCACTACAGAAGTATCTGGCAAAAATCATGTATACTAGAGTAAGTATTTTTATGGTCCTTAAATATCAGAAGTTGAAAAGTAATTCTTTAAAACTCTCCTTGCAATGTCAAGTGGTAACATTAGAATCTGCTTTTTAAAAGTCCCATTTATATAGTTTTACCAATCTCAGAATTGTAACCTATGCTTTTTAATATTCCTGTTCACCTCTCAGAGCTCCTCTGCTAGTCACAAAATATCAGAAACTGCTTAGTATTTTGAAAATCCTCCTACTTGATGTGACAGAAATTCAGTGCAAAACAGCAAACAATTTTAAAAAAATCCCCAACCCTAATTGTGATAATCATTCATCCGTGATTACTTGAATAATAAAACAAGAACAAGAAAATAACAAGGACACTTGGTATAGGAAAAAAAAAATGTGGTGTGAAGTACAAAGGTGATGTTCTGGGTGAAAACAGTATTTTTTCCTCTTGCATTTGGAATAAAGTTGACAGAGACATTTCTAGATTTCTATGCTTACAACAAGGTTCTATTCAAAAATGCGAAGTTAATTTTAACTTGTTTTTTGTGTCAGACTATAAGTGTGGCATGGTTCTTGTTCTTTATAGAGTGTTACTCATTTTGATATTTATCTGTATGGTTTTTTTACTGCACTGAGTAATAAATTAATGTATTTTCTGAGTTTTCTAACCAAAAAAGTATGTTTTCTATTTAGTCATCAAGATTGCAGTTGAATATAAATGTTCTCTTGATTTTCAGAATTATAGTATATTACTTGCAAAAGGGTTTTGTTTTGTTTGTTAATTATTAGTCTAACTTTATGTCAACAACACTAAATCTAGGTACCAGTTTTCAAGGATTCACCAAAGAAAGGGAAGGGCACCAAGGAATTTATCCTGTTGGCAAGCTCAGCACCTTTCAGTTCTGCACAAAACAAATAAAAATTAATGTCTCCTTAAATTTGCTGGGAGTCAGTTACGTGTGTAACTGTGTCATGGTGTAAACCCAGCTGGCAACTAAGCCCCACACAGCCACTCGCTCGCTGCCCCTGCTCGGTGGGATGGGGGAGAGAATCCAAGGGGAAAAGGGAGAAAACGCATGCACTGAAGTAAGAACAGTCAAACAGCTGAAAGAATGACAAGAGTAATAGTACATGCAGATGATAGTAAATGATGATGATGATGATAATAATAAAAATTCAAATGAAAAGGAAAATAGCAGGGGAAAACAAAAAAAAAAGGAGAGATATAAAACCCAAGATAGACACATGATAGAAATGCAAGACAACTGTATACTGCCAACTGACCAATGCAGGATATGCCATATGGTATGGGCTCTCCCTTTGGCCAGTCGGGGTCAGCTGTCCCTGCTCTGTCCCCCTTGTGCACCCCCAGTCTTCTCACTGATGGCGTGGGGTGAGGACCAGAAAAGCCCTTGAGTCTGTGTAAGCCCTGCTCAGCAATAATTAAAACATCCTTGAATTATCAACACTGTTTCCAGCACAAATCCAAAACATAGTCCCACACAGCTACTAAGAAGAAAATTACCCCAGATGAAACCAGCACAATATGGAAAATACACTTTTCCAAACTTAATACATTTATTTTCCTCTGTTTTCCTTTTACAGCTGTTTAAACTGCTTATACTATGACAAAAATGGTATCTTTTTATCTATGGTTAATAGGTAAAAAAATTGATAAAACAACTAACTGGGCAGTGACTGACTTGAAGTATAAGAGAAATATTCATTACAGCTGAATTCATGCATTTCTTTGGTATATCTAAGCCATTCACATATGATTCATTCAGAAACCTGACATTTGCACAAACCCATCAGATAACTGAATTCACAAACTAGACATGAAAAAAATAACAGTTTTATAAAAAGCAATATTGCTGATCCTATAAATCAAAAAGTAATTATTTGCCTCTCTATTCAATCACAGATATGGCAAAGAAATATAACTTCCTGAAATAAACAAACAAAAAATTGATTTATATTTTCTTTATATTGGAACCACATTTCAAATGAATGCTTTTTGTCTTTGTGGATCACAGGCTTTTTTTGTTCTTCTCATTAAGCTAAAAACACAGATTCCCAAGTGAGGACAGAAAAATTTCTTTCCCACTTTCTCTCCCACTTTACTCCAGCTCCTTCCTACAGAAGCATACGGAAGCTTCCCACAAGCACACTAAATAGTAAAGCATTTCAAAAGCATTACAAGAGCTGCCAGAACCAAAAATATTACCACTTTAGAGGAATATTCACAAAAGAAGATTTCTATTGGAGCAGTGAAACAATAGTTAGCAGAAATTATAGCTCTGGTACAGTTTGTACCGTACATTGGCTCTGTACATTGCCTTACTTGCCCCATTGTCTGTTTAAAAGTAAAGAAAGATGCAGAACAAATATTGGTTCTTTACTTCCAAAAATAAACTGCAGTTGCACAGAAGAAAACAGAACAGAACAGAAAGTATAGCTTTCTCCCTGCGCAACAGCTATTTTTTGAAGAAGCCTTTTTCAGATTGATACAATTCTCATATATATGACTTCTTTTGAGGAGTGGATATGGCAAGGCTGAAAGGCTCCATCTAATCATTATGTTGTGTGAGATTTTCTACTTTGCCAAAACTAAGAGAGAAAAGTGATTGTAATAATTACTTTAAAACAATAAAGAACACAAACTCATTTTCTTTCTCCTTCTTTTAAAAGATCATTTTTGAAGAGACTTGGATGAATAGTATAAATTTTAAAAGGAGATTTCCCACCTTCTTTTTCCAACATGATCAGCATTCAAAACAAAGCTGAAAACCTGCTCAAAGCTGCATGTCATATCTTTGGTTCTGGGCAAGTGATTGAAGGTACAGAGGGATACCAAAGATATGATTAATATATTTGCCTTAACTCCTAGCAGTGAATGTGAGTAGAGAGCACTATTTCTTACATTCTGTATTTTTAATATGCATGAATATTTTAGTCTTTGTAGTGTCATATGTCAGTGCCTCCACTCGATAGTCACTTAGTGAGGTGTGAAGTATTACATCTAACTGTCAGAAAGACTTTAATCTGGGGTTGAGAGATGAATTGTCCTCTTTCTTTTCAGACTTCTAAATCTTATGGTCAAGCAAATAGCTCAGATTTCACATATGCCCAGGAAAAAGTAACAGAGCAAAGCATAAATTTCAGCTCTGTTAAAATGTCAAGAAAAGCTATAGATACGTAAATTTCTAAGCTATCATGCAATGTAGTAAGTGAATAAAGCATATTAATTTCTGACTTCAAAAGATCATATTATTCTGAGCATTTTTCTGATCAGCAACAAGCACACATATTTTCCCTCTTGATGCTTTAACCTGTTACCTCTTCTACTGAGACATCATAGTTAGCAACTGCTATGTATTAATTATACTGTATTAATACAATATAACCTAATTCCAAGTAATATACTAAATAATGCAACTGCATAATTTAAAGTATTTCTAAGTTCATTTCAACCTTCTAGTATTTAAAATATTTAATGCCATAACATTGAGTCTGGAACATTGTCAAAATGAGTTTCCAGTGATGTCACTAGCAGTGAAGCATGAAGGACTCCTAGATATCTTGGTCTAAATTTTCTATTTCTGACTATAACTCTTCAGAAGAAAATTCAGGTGTGATTGATAATTTTCATTTACAAAATTAGAAAATGGGGCAAATGCTGTTCCAGTTCAAAGTAAGGAAAAAGGATAAGGAGATTTCAAATTCAATTAAGAACTAACTTTGAATGATCTTTTCTCCTGCTGATAATGGACGTGGTACTTTATAGGTATGTACATTGGATACAGGTACACTGGTGACCAGGATTCACAGAGGACATGGCTGCATTTCAGAACTTGAAAAATTCCTTACCTTTGATTCTCTAAAGAATGTTACATACAGACCACTCCCAAAAAAAGCAATGTTCAGGAGAAAACATGTAATGCAAGACTCCCCTTTTTGGCTTTAAAAGCAGGAAGAATGTCCTTCCTGGTTTTCAGTTCATGAAAAACGCACTGAGGCTAGAATAGTATGGATTACACGTTTTAAATGCACTACTTCTCTGCATGTAATGACTTGAGAATGTTGTAAAAAGCATGTAGCAAGAAATGAATAAAAGGGAATGCTCCTTAGCGCTAATTATCTTCTAATTTTTAGAATGTAATTATAGCAAAAAAAGATTATAGTAATTATAATTACATATTTTTTACCCAGAACAAATTCAAACCCAATGCTGTTCCTAAACTTTCCCATTATTTTCATTAATCTTTTCATATTCATTTCACACTTACACTTATCACACAGAATTGCTTTCTAGCTGTGAGCAGTGTACACTTCAGACACCAGGGCTTTTTTCTCTGTTGAGCCAGTAATTCAAAAATATCTAGCTAATTTTTCAATATTTTTACATGTGGTACAGGCCAGGCAGTCTCCAATCAAAAATTCTGTAGATAATGAAGAATCTTACAAATGTTTAACATGTGCTTTGAATCTCTAGAGGAGTAGCTTTAAAATCACTCTGCAAAAAAGACGCGACATTGTGCGTTACTATTTGCAGAATAAAATTTCTGAAATGAAAATTTGAAGTCCGAGCTTCCTGCTCTTACAATCGGCAGAGTCTACAGATGGAGCTTATTGCTGCCATGCATCAATTGTTTTCCAAGAGGTTGGTTTAAAAACAAGGGCTGCTAAACCTGGCAGGGAAGCAAGAGGCTCAGGGGAATCTTAGCAACACACCAAGGATTGACTGTCACATATATGATGCTAATATGTAAAATATAGATCATATCTGCATTTGCAGCTGATAGCAGTATGCTGAGCAGCAGCTGGAGAGCAGGATCAGAGCTCTTCCTTCCAGCAGCAAAGAGGATGAAAGAAGATTATTTTGTAACATCCTAATTCTTTTGGATTTTAATTTTTACCTTCAACATATTCAGAAATAGGCTACTGGGAAAAACAGATGGGGTTGCAATTAATCGATGTGGAACTCCGTAGCAGAATTTATTTGAGCATCATTTACTCAAGGCCATGTCTAGCTCTCCTGTGGCAGCCTGTGAGCTTACCAAGGGTAAGACTGCTTTACCAGACAGCCCATGGAGCATTAAGGGTGTCAAGGAGTAAAAAGGGAGAACACTGCCAGTATGATCAGGGAGACTGAAGTTGCGAGTAACAGCCCACAGCACCCACTGCTGATGACTAAACAGGCTTTAAACACATGATAACATAATATAGTGGCTATATATAGAGAGAAAATCACTTTTCTCTCTTAGTGGTTTACAAGCCTCGAAGCACAAAAAAACCCCTCAAACAAAACACAAAACAGAACAAACAAATAAACTGAAAAAAGGATAATCAGATAATCATCATCTGTTAGTATTTTGTGACTTTTAAAAATCAAAACAGAATTCATAGAAGGCAGTGCACAATTGAAAGACAAGGAATTCTTCGGTCTAGAATCACTCCCAATGCCAATTGGACAATCTTGTCATACGCTCTCTTGTTAAGAAAAAACTTTTGGCTAGACTCCATCCCTCTATTCAAACAAATACTTCAGTTGCTGCATTTTGTTCTGTTCATTTAGTTTGAAATATAACATGCAGCATGTAGTTTTAGAGTTTCAGATAAAATAATTCTGTCCTGTTCCTCAGAGCTTTACGCTTGAGAAAGACCAAAGTGTTTGACAGGCTTCATAAACTTGTATCTTTGAAACAATCAAGTGCTTTACATACAGATACTCTACTAATGTTAGATTACTGTTTGCTTTTATATGCAATTATACTATTACTGCACCCCATACACACACAAAAAACTCAGCCCAGGCACCAATAAATAATATTTCTGTAGGCAGATCTAAGATATATTTAAGGCGCATATCAGCTGTCAGCAGTAATGTGATGCTGTCACAACTCTCCTGTTCTTTTCCATGCCATGTTCTCTCTAAATTTCTCTACTAAACCTAGTTGAATGTGTCCTGATTTAATTTAATCTGGGTTGCCCTCTATCAGTAACTCTACTGCCCTGCTCAGACTCTCTGTTGATCTAAAGGCCTAGATACACAACCAATTTCAAACAGGAGGTAAGTTGCAATGCTGGTTTGAGAGATCATGTGTTCCAATCCTGACTAGAATAAAGTGCATGTGAGATGGCAGAGGAAGGTTTTCTACAGATTTGGACTTTTTCAGATCTTTAGCAATTTGAAAAAAAAATTGGCGTGGACTGGTAAGGAACAAAGTCGCTCACACATGCAAACTGGACATGTCTAACCCTGAATGCCTTCTTGATCTAGGTAAGCAGAGGTGCTAGACACCTGTGAATGGAGATAATTACAGAGCCAAAGTTAGCCATGCACTTTTCCATTCCATGTAGAGATGAAGAGAGGTGAATTACTTAACTAATAAAATTAAATCCAACTGTTCAAAATGGTTTTATTTCCAGAAAATATACTATTAATGTTTAGAACTTCCTTTTCCAAGGAATTTCCAAATTAATGAAAAATATAATTTCATTTTTGGTTATAAAAGCATCAGGCTACAATCTAAAAATGAACAAAAATCGATCAATTTATTCTTATGAAAACAACACACAGGGTTTTTCATGTAATTCATTAAACAATTCATTCAACAGTTGCTTTGCTTTAGAGATTTGGAATTTCTTTTCCAGGTTATGGAGTAAGAAAAAAAGCTACTTAAAATTCCACTAATACATTATTTTGACACATTTGTTATTTACCCTGTGGTATGCACCTTCCTATTGTTTATATAATAAATGTATACTCTATCTCAATTTTCATTTTAATGAATGTTTTAAGCCATCATAATTGTTTTACATATATATATAATCAAAATATCTATACCTATATATATATATATATCCCTTGAGAGAGAAGACCACAGACTCATCTTGTTTAAACAGACAAATTTAAATTAATTGAAAGCAAAGTCCAAAACTTAAAAGATCAAACTACATTCAAGCGCCGCTGTCTCAGTGAACTTTTTTTTTCACCAGAAAATCAATAGAGAGCTGCAGGGAACACAGCAACTGAGGAAGAGCAGCTGATGGGTCAGTCAATTAAACAATGACAGTGAGTAGCAGAGGAGGACAACAGGCACCCTTTCCATGCTTAAGCTCAGTGTAATGATGTTGTTGTGAAACACTGTCCCTAGCAAGGGTTTTACAACCACACAAAACCTGTGAGTCACCTTCCCCTCCAAAATTCCCTGAGTACACTTTCTATTGGAACTGTTAAAACAATGGACTGTCTTCAGCCACTTTGGAAAAACAACAGCCCCTGACAGAGACTGAGAGATCAAAATATGGGAGATGAGTTTAGTATGCACATTAGTAAAGCCCTGACATTTAATAGCATATGTGATGCAGCAAAGAGAATATTAAAGTATTGACCTTTCCGTTTAATTCTTCAGCATAATGACAGGATCTGGGCTTTATGATAAATTTCTAAATTATATCTCTACTCCTAACTTACTTCTTGCATATCTCTTTGTTTATTACTCATATGCTTAACTTTTGCCCTGCTAACAAGTACAGCCACTTAATTATCATGAACAGGCTAGCTGAATTAACTGAAAATACAGAGATATGAACAGGTAAGCAGGTAGATAGGTAGTGGGCTTTTCTAGAGATTTACTGTTCAACTAGCTACAACGTTAGGATACAACCTGAAAGAAGTAAACTAAGTCAGAACATACTAAAAACTTTTCATATTGCAGAAATTAAAAAACAGTCATGCAGGCACAGAAAGAAAGAAGAGATGCTGCAAGATAACAGCTTTTTTTTTTTTTTTTAAATTTCTACTTGCCAATTGCTATGAATTTAATTTGGTGACAGCCACATAAAAACGTCTCTGCATGTAGGTGACAGAGAGTGTCCTTGCAATAGGGATGACACACCTGCAGTAACGGGGATGTCCCAACAGTTTCAGGGAGATCTGAAATAGTCAGGAAAGGCCAATGCAAGTTTTGGGGGACTAAGGTTAGAAAAGAGGGAGAAGCTGTCAGACTGCTTTGGATGACTGTTCTAGAGACCCACAGCAGTTAATGGGCATTGAAAAGCAATTAATAAAAATCAAAGGGCAGGCTCTGAAGGCATGGAGGACATCAGAGAGGGGGTGCAATGGGAACCAGAGATGGCTGACGTGGAGATAAGGACTGCAGAGCAGGTGAAATAAGAGCCAAGAGATGCAGCTTTGAGGAGTCCCTCAAGACTAAGGACTGCAATAAATAATTGAAATGGTATAGTGTTTTACTGAGTCACAGCACATGTAAACCTATACCACATCTTTGTAAAGAAGGATGGGCACATACTTCCGATGTGGGGAAATTACCGGATAGGCAAAGTAGATACAACCAGTACTATTATTTATACTCCAAATTTGGAATTCAAAATTCGCTGAGCCTTCAGCACAGCCTTCTCAAACACAAACAGAAACTACATTATTTTTGTGCAGTTCTGTTGAGTCTCTCATCACAATTGATACATTGTCAAATAAAAGGTGCTGGCTTGGATTTACAGGTTCAGCCCACATCCCGAAGTCCATCTTCTCATCTTTATGGACTTCATACCTGCTAACATTTTAGATACTTTCCAAGAACCCTTCCTGATGCTGCCAATGAGTAGAGAAGGAACACATGCAAACTGCAATTTTCCCTTTGTAATCTCACATTCAAACAGTTTTAAGAAACTCACCATTATACAAAAGGTCAAAAACAGCCCTTAGTGAAGGCTGTACCTGATGATTTGTCTCACTGTAATGTTAGTGCTCCATCCAATAGCACAACTCATTATCTATTATTGCTTGCTAATATTCAAATTAACACAATAAAAAATGCCTTTTTTCTTAATTATATGGAAGATTCTTAATAAGATGGATGAATAATATGGAAAAGGACCTGCCTGTGGTAAATGTTCCTAAAATTTCATGTTTCACTGTCTTATTCTTAACTAATATATTCTTACTACGTAATATATTCTTACTTAAACAACACAACAACCCAAAAATAGCTACACACCAATTAAGTCTGTCATTGAAAAAATCAAATCCCCTCCTTCCAGGAGTTCTGCTTCACAATCAAAAAGGCTAAAATGTCAGATCTGCTCAAAATCCTAAAATATCAAACTTGACCAAATCTATGATGCAGTAGTATAAAGAAAGACAGAAGCTTGATAGAAAATTACAGAGCCATATGGGCAATGTACATCACTGAAAATGTTACTGCTGTGATCAACTGCTCTCAAAGTACAGCTTTTTGATATTTCTGTTTCAGAGTTAACTGGTGCAGCCTTTTTTCCCCCTTTAATTTGCAATTACTGTAACTAGTTCTAGTTACACTAAAATTAACAAGTGAAAACGAGCAAATTTTAGTGCATTTTACACTTTCATGACTTTTTAGTGTATTCATCACATAACAGCAGCAAGTTCCATCTTTCCTCCACTTACTTTTTTGCTGTTTTCTGAACATATACTAAGTACTCCATGTTTTAAATGGAACATGCTAGATTGCAATTTAAACTTCAAGACTTTCCACTGAAGT
This sequence comes from Promerops cafer, assembly GCA_013398275.1. Classification (NCBI taxonomy): domain Eukaryota; kingdom Metazoa; phylum Chordata; class Aves; order Passeriformes; family Nectariniidae; genus Promerops; species Promerops cafer. Next base: position 1,798,212 of record VZSE01007177.1, on the reverse strand, counting down.
ATAGTACTTCTTTTAACAAAATCACTTGTAAATTCATGAAAAAATCCCACAGTTCTCTAATTTTATTCACAAGGGAAATAAATAAGATGAATTACATCAGTGACATTATCTGTCAACAGGATGCAGATTTTTTCATCATATGTTTTTGTATTTTACATTTAACATTCTTTTTGACAAAAAAAAAAACCAAATTCTTGCTGTTCTGAAGGCCAGAGGTGAAATAATCTGTGGCTCAATCAATAAATACAATGAAGGATTTATGGACTGACACCTGAGAAAACGGACCTTTACTGATGCAATTGACAGTCTGATGGCAGATTTACTAGCTGTGCTGCAATACAATAAATTTGACAATGGCTATGGGCAAATCAGGTTATGAACTACTGCCATGTCAAAGAATTTCTCAGAGATGTCCCTGTTGTATAATGGCATGTCACCTGAGAATGTTATATTCTCTAGTGACCTATTCCTCATCCAGATGATTAAAGAGAGCAATTAGTATTCCTTATTTAAAAGTCCCACAGCACTGAAAAGTGTCTTGATTATCTCACATTAGACGATATCAACTACAGAATTGCAATATTTTAAAAAATACTACTCTGCAATATGAAATATTACTTATGTAACATAATTCTGTGTTACGTGAAAAAGGCAGGGTACTTGTGAACTCGGGGTGCCAAGGTAAGCACAGCCACCTCAGTATCTGGATAATCTCCTTGAATTCCCATCCCTGTGTGTGGCAAAGCTGACCTTGAATACTGCTAATACTGACTGACTAAATCCAAATTTTTATAATCATCAAATCTAAAACCTTCTAAGGAAAAAAATCTGGTGACATAAATCACTTCAGTATCACGGAAATCTATGGCTTTATTTCAGCTAATGCCAGGTGGAAGTTAATTCTCTGGTTTCTATCTGGAATATTAATAATCTGAAATGCCACTTCTGCAAAGCTTATGAATATATAATTTTATGAGAACTCTTTTGAAGTTAATGGAAGTTCATTTGAATTTATATACACATGAACAAAAGTATACAGAGGATGAGTATTTAAGTCCAGAAAAAGCCAATAATTATTGATGAATGGAAACAGTAAGTCAGTATAGTAACACTTCATGGCTACCCTCATCATTATTTATCAAACTTCATGTTAATTTCTTAATAAAAACAATTAATCCCCTGCTGTCCTTCCCTCTCAAGATTTAATTATCTGTAGCACTGACAACGATGCATGCATTCAAGTTGTCTAATGGTAAAACAGGTGCAACAAATCAAATGTCTTTCTTCAAAAAGACATTTTTACAGAGATTAAGCATAATAAAAAGCCAAAACATTTCCAGAAGCTACAAAAACATGTATTATATTCCTAAAGAAACTAAAAGGGAAATAAATTATCATGGAGCAACCCAGACAACCCTGAATTACTGCACAGGTTAACATCCACTGACACAGATTTCACAAGGAGAAGATCAGATTTTTGTTTTGCAGGTTTTGCCACTGAAGAGAAAGTTCATGACTGATTCTCTTCCATATCAAGCCTAAACCTTGTGTTCAGAATTCAAGACTAAGTTCAAATGCCATACCTTTTCATTGATTGCTAAGAATGCTGGGTGTTTTAAATAATTTTTAAGTGCTTCCCTGACTAAAGATGGATTTGAAGAAGAGGCTATTTATTTTTCAGAAATGAGTCTTGCATAAAGTTAGCTCTACAAAGCTCTCAGTCTGGTAAAGCAATTACTCATGAGCATGCCTAACTCCACTGTTTGATCTATCATCAAATAAAAATATTTAGCAGTAAAGGACAAGAAACAATGAAGAATTCTCTATATAATAAAAAATCTCATTGTGAATTTAGTGCAGAAAATATTTTTGGTCAAGGACTGATAAGGACGTCCCATTTTGCAATTTGCCTGCAGTGTACAGCATCTGCAGTTTATATATATGATTTCACAGAATTCCTTACGTGGGAATCCACAAGTGATACGAGGACCAATTAAACACTGAATAAAATGCAGAGAGAAAAAAACCACCTCTGTACAGCACACTATAGCAACAGTGAAATAGAACCACAACCAGGGCTGGAAACAACTTAAAAATGGATACATCTCATTATGCAATTCGGATCACAAAATGTGCACTGCCTTGAGATCTTAATTCTTATTGAGACCTAAAGCTGAAAAACAATTCCTCTAACTTGTGGTTCAGATACAGGGAAGAAATTTCATTAATTACAAGTTTCAAGTAGTTAGCTGTTGGTTCGAGCTGGACAGTGGAACTCATAAATTATAGTGATAAATCTCTAAATCCTATTCATGTTTGAATCTAACCTGTTAATTAAAACTAAACTAAGATCAAATTAAAAATAAAACCCCACAAACACAACAGCTTTTTCAGTTTGCCTAAAGTTTTGATAGAACCAGAGCTCCAAGTGCAAAAAAATGGACATAGAATTCAAACATGGAGTTTTTAGTTTCATTGACAGAGAGTTAAGTTACACTAATGATAGACTACGCTTTCCCATCTGGCTGTATACCTTTAAATAAAGTTATATGAGTCTTGTCATTCTACTTACACAGCCAAAAAACTCAGAATCCTCCTTAAAATATTTTGTGCCAGAACTAAAAAAGAGCTTCCTGCCTGTTTTTATACTGTTGTTTACAAAATACACAATTTCTGACTTTATCTGATAAATTAATGTTTTCCTTAAAGACGCTTAGATTCTTAACTTCCTACATTTCCATGCTCAATTTGTATCAAGTACTTCTGGGGCAATCCAAATAAGTCATTTTCTTTTAAGACAAATGTTCACACCTCACTTTTAGTGAGTACTTGACCTAGGAACTAGAAGGAGCTGATATTACAGATACTTTCCAAGTTTTCACACTAACAGTCTTATTCTTGAAAGTGTGTGTAAAGTTATGAAAACTCAAAACTGCTCAGGGCTTCATCCACTAGGATAACTCTTAGGTGCACTCTGTTTCCTCCTCTAGGAACAACATGTTCTGCCACTACATTAGCTTTTTCTTACATACTAGTCCAATTAATTTCTGAACTTTTGTTTAGTTTCTGCTTTCCTGCTGTTAACAGTACAGTATGAACATGATCACCCACCAGAACTTCTGTTGTTTAAAAACACTGGCTTCCTCTTTAATCTCTTTAAAAATCTGTTTCTTACACAAATAACTCAGCTGTCTGGAAAATAGCTGCCTGTAGTTTAGCTTTCTATTTGCCTCTTTGATAATATAAATTAATGATAATGCTACTTCGGTCATATTTACAATATTAAATCATCAGTTTCAGTGCTGATCAGGATTTCTCCCCCCACCGAATATTTTCTTCTAAGGTATTATTCCAGCAATTAAAATAAATGAAAATGCATTTTCAATCAACGTAGTCAAGTGTGATGGGAAAAGAACACCCTCATTTGTGAACTATATTTTCTGTGGAAGACAAATGTGGAGTTATATGTTGCATGTTTGTGTATGTGGCTGAGTATGAAGAAGAAATCACAAGCCATACTCCTCCTAATTAAGCCATTTTTCTAGCTGACAACTGTCAAAGCCATCCCAGAAATCCATGAATATTAAAGTGCTGTTCGCTGGCACATTTGGCATTTTGAAGCTGGGCAAATAAAAGTCATGAAATATGAAAGGAGTGCCCCATGTCATTTTGTAGAAAATGTTGCCATTAAGATGATGTATGGGAAAATTCACACCTTCATCTTCTGGGAGTACTATACTATATTTTCTGTATTACTTTGCTTCAAAAGCATTACTAGTGGCTTACAGACTTCCACTTTTGGCAGAAAAAAAATTTATGAAACATATTAAAGTCAAGATTTTAAATGCCTGTTAATATTGATATATATACTTACCTAAGCCAAGTGCATATTTTTATTTATAATGGAATTCTCTGCTGAGAGAGCATTCTAGTGCAGCTCTTTCTCATATCTTCTAACCATGACACTTAGTCATTAAATTAGTTCTGAAAAAACCTACTGTTTTTTTACAATTAAAATCCACCACAGAATACAACAGGAGGAGGGAACTTTTTTAATTTGTAGTTCAGACTCTTCAAGACTTTATCTATGTCTTGCTTCTCCCATTTTGGATGAGCAAAATTCTCAGACAATTCAATTCTCATCACAGAACACACTTGCTGGCCTCAATCTGCAAAGTATTTCAGAAATTGTCATGAATACCTTCCCCAGGAAAATCCTACCCACCTGCTCAGTGACTTGGGCATTAAGGGGCCACAGTCTGACTGTCTCAGCAGTTCTTCACTATCTATATTTATCTGCCATATAAACAATGTATTTCTTATGACTGCTGATTATACTTTTTTTTCTTTTCTTCTGGCCATGATTCAACTAATTAAACCCAACAGAAAGAGAACAATGAGCTTTTGGGGAAAGTAATATTGCTATTCAATTTTCATTTTGTTTTAAAAAAGTAGTTTTAGCATTTGAACTTAAAACCTCAAGATCCTGGCATGTCTGTGAGCTATAAATCAATACATCATTCCATCAATGATGATTTAATTAAGATAAAAAGGCAGCCAAGTATTTGTTTCTTTATCTAACAAATAGCCCCTAGGAGTTTGTGATGACATCCCCTATGCTTCCAAAAATACAGAGGAATAGAAGAACTGCTTAAATATGCAAGGAGTTTCAGATGATGTGGATTGGAATAAAGGACCCTGAACATAACTTTTGTGAATGAAGACACTAATATTTAGCAACTGGTTTATCAAATCCTCCTTTAATAGCAGACTGATTTTAAGCTGATGTATTCTAAGAACACTAAGTTAGAAGCCTACTGTAAATGAAGACAGGAAAAACATTCCATTTTTGTCCGTACAAATGACTCCTGCCCTTCTGGCTTGATAAAATGATCTGCAATAAATACTCCTCATGTTCCTATATCTTTAATAATTCACTTGGAAAAGGCAACAATAGCTGTAGGCACAGTCTGTTATGATTAATGGCAAAAGCAGTGGCCTTTGTGTAACAAAGCCCTGCTTGTTCTAGGAGTTGTCAAGGTCAAAACTTCATCTGGAGAAGTTCTACTTACGTTACATAGACTTTAAATATGTCCAAATTTTTATGTGTATTATCTTGTAGGAGAGATGATGTAAAAAGTATATAATGAAACTTCAGATTAATAAAATTCACATGCACTTCAAGGAAAACTGCAGTGGGAAGGCAAAGCTTTTGTCACCCCCTCTCAATATGTGGCGGAAATAATTTTTCCACGTTATCATTTTTTTTGCCACACTAATGATCTCCACATAAGGCTGAAGCTAGATAAACTACCTTTAGCATAGGTCTGTTCAGAAAATGAAATACTAATAAAATAATCATGCTGTGAAACTTCAGATGTCATTATAAAGAAAGACTTATTTTTCCGTCAGCCTTAACAAATAGCTGTACCAGCAAAGAATGACAGCTTTTGATGCAAAAGTCTTGCTCTTAGCCTTTATAAAACCTGAGAGATTTATCACTTAGAAATTACTATCACTTACATCCTGAAACATTCATCACACAGTAGGAAAGATAATTATCACCAAACTTTTTGCTATAAATATATGTTCCCGGTGGTTTATATTACCATATTACTTTTAATAGTCATGACCATACATTAAAACAATTTACTACACTTAACAGGATGTCTTCACAAACTTATAGGGAACAATAAAATTTGATACAGTATTACATCTTTCACAGAGAGCATATGCTAAAATACTTCAGAAAATTTAAGTTTACAGTAGTGGTAAAAGGAATATAAAGATTTGCAGAAGATCATGTAACAAATAAATCCCCTTCTTTTATATTGTAAGATGATGAAGAAAAGTATGACTACACATAAATAGCCAAGATTAAGCTTAAAACAGAACAAAAATGGAAAACGTTCTTAAGTAAGGAAATGGCATAGAAAACTACTAAAATAGTCACAATGCTTATTTCCAATGAATGTAATGGAGTTTTTCTGTTAATCTCTGGCTCCTACATCACCCAATTATATGAAAAAACTACCTTTCTAAAACTTACTTTGCTAAATAAATTTATCATTTCTTGACATTTGTTTAAAAATAAAAAAAGAACACAAAAAAACCCCCAAAAAACCAAATGAAAAAACCAAACCAAACAAAATTAAAAAAACCTACAAAACTGTGATCTATGGAAACCTAAAAGTTTTAAACTCTAAGTTTGGACATGGTTTAGAAGTGAACACATTATTTTCACAATCTCAGGAAACTGTGAGGAAAAGATCCTCAGTTCAACAAAGCTATATACAGTAAAAAACATCCCAAAATTTAAGTAATTTAGAGATAAAACAGGATTTACAACTGCATTTGGGAAAACTAATTTTTTTGGGAAAATTTTCATAACATTTTGAGCAGTATAATACACAAACAGGAGGGGGCAAAGCAGGAAATGGGGCAGAGGTAGGACTTCATATTCTGGTCATCAATTTGCTGCAGTACCTGGTACTTATGGATGCACAGCCTTAGGATAATTTGCACAAATTCATCTTTGTCTGTTTAATTTAGGGTAAATGACATGCAGCAGCAAGGAATTTGTGGTCTTCCAAAGATAAACTGCTGCTGTGTTTTGCTCACAGTACTGTTATGGGTCTAGATGACAGAAAAACTAGTACAGAACAGCAGCTTGTGAGCAGAACTGTGGGTTGCAGTCTTAAGTAAAAAGATACCTTTGGTCAACTGCAGCCAGACACTTATTTAAACAACTTAGATCAACAGGATCTAGACAGAAAATGAAAAAAAAAGAAAAAAAAACCACATTTCAATCATCCAGGAGCAAGATAGAATTGAAGTAAAAAATCATAAAAGAAAAACTGAGTTTGTATTCTTATAATAAGATTAGCTTTAAACTTAACATTTCAGTCAAAATGAAAATGAGGAATCACAAAATCATCACATTTAGAGGCAGAAAAAAAAAAAAGAAGGGAATAAATGCACATTTTATAGCAGTAAAAATAGACTCCAGCTAGCAGAACCAAGCCTGGCTCATGACCTGGTCTATTAAATCAGGAAGTACATCATTCTGGATTAGTGCAAAACAACTGAAAGATACAGTCCTTGTCTTATAGTTGAGTGTTATAAAATAAATTGTAAAGCAGCATATAATGACAAGGTGCAATATAAAGGTCTAAAAGTGAAATAAAAATGGACAAGTAACAGTTGACTATGATTGCTTAGAAGAAACAGGTTGTTTAAGTGTTCAAAGGTGAGCACATCTGTAAGACATACTGACAGGCAAGAGGATGTAAAATGTTCCAAAGCACGTGACAACAAATTTAAACACATTTCAAGTATATGTTTGTACATTAAAACTACATAATACTGTGGGCAAGATTTATTAGGACATCAAAATGTAATAGCAACTGATCTGAAGTACCAGATGTACTATGGCATAGGTATCATATGTACTCCGTAGTACAACTACTGAGAGCACTGTGTATGTCCATATAGACTGTTTACAATTCAACTCTCACAACATTTTACACTCCTGTTGACTTTGGTTAAAAGAAAAAAAACACATTAGCTCTCTGGATGCACATTTTGATATCTGTTGGATTTTTGTATACAAATGCAACGTAAGAAAGGAGAGCTATGAATGTAAAATTCCATTTCATGGATTTAAGGATTGAGGCTCCTAGTTCCCAAAGACCAGGAAACTCATTCAGTAATGTTTCTATTTGTTCACAGAAAATATTTAATGTGACCTTCAACAGGTCAGTGACTAAGATATCACATTATGCACCTTCCCCATTTTTAACAGTCTAAATGCAAAAGTCAGTTCAATGAATAACTTCCGTATAAGAAAAAAAAACAAACAGTGTTCAAATTATTAATTTTCCAGTGTAAGTCCTCACAGATAGCAACTGGAGCCTTTAGAGCTTTGTAAAAATAGTTCAAGCTTGCTTTGCAATATAAATCTCAAAAAAAAAAGGGTACTTTCTTGTGTCAGCGAAGGGAGTTGTAAAACTGACATTGTGTAAACTGCCTTCTTTCTACTTAAAACCTGCTACGTGTGGAATGATGGGCAGGGACAGAGAGCCTGTTCACACAGGAGCTGTGTAGTAAGACTGCATACTTCTGTCACCTTCAAGAGGCACAGGGGAAGATGGGGCACTGAACTTGAACCAATTCAGTGATTTTTCCAAGTAATTTAGTGTTACACTGAGTCCACATCCTCCAGTATCCTACTGGTGACCATTGCAAAAAACAGAACCTTCAAACTGGTTTCGCTGACATAAAGTGACACTTAAAATGTAGATGATTATGAGCCCAAGTTCTATTTCCCCACCCCCATGAATGTTGATGAGCCGGGCCTGTTAGAAATATCTCAACATATGCATACAAAGGAACATGAACTGAAATTTACTCAAGAGAAAAGCATGAAGATCACTCCAAGTCTTGTGATATATTTCACAGTGGCAAAGACCCACTGCAAACTGTTAACTAGCTGCTGTTAGCTTGGATGCTCCATTTCTGCTTGACATGTTTGTGCTTGTCCCAGCACCAAGTGACACGCAGGAAATTAATTAGACCAAGTTCCTCTCTTCCCATCCAGGACAAGGGGTGATAATGCTGATAACCTTCTGTTATCAGGAACCTGTACTTCAGCAATGGGGAAATACATGTTCATTACTGCAGATGCTTCTGTGGCCAGGGCAGAATGCAGAGACAGGGAAGGTGGTAATTTCTTCTTTCATATTAGATCCCCCACTATCTTAAGTATGTCAGTGGCAGGACAGGACTGAAAATGTACTGTTTTGTTTCATAGACTGCCCTTTTCTCCTCCATTTTCTTTGCTCAAGACATGAAAGCATTCGAAGCTTTAATGCTTCTTTTTACATTAAGTATTTTTTTTAACCTGTACTAGTAGAAATACGGGCAGATGGAAGTGCAAGAGGGAAGTCCACAGAACTCTAAAAGAAAAATTAAGTTGAAAACCAAGCAAACAAAAACACACCAGTTAACTAATTTATATTTTTAAACAGTACAACATTCTATTTAAAATTAATTTATTTGCCTTTTAAAAACAACCTTCGATGACTAAACAGCATCTTGCAGATTCAAAATCTGAATTTAGGAAAACAGAAATTCTCACAGACAAGAGACAGAACTCAACCAAGAACTGAGATTCCTCTTGCAAAATAAGGAAAGGAGAACCCACAGCAGCAAAAACATTTGGAAAAGAAATGACAAAAAAATAGTAATAGTAAATTCACTTCCAGTGTGCCTTCTCATCAGAAGAAAGAGAAAGAAAATGTAAATGAACTGTAGGTGAGTAAAACAAAAAGAACCTTCAGATAATCACTAAAAATTTGCAGAACAGACAAAAATAGCCTGAGCACCCTTCTCCCAGAAAAGTTGTCTGTATTATAGCATAATAATTCACGATCATTTAAAATATTTTATAAAACAAAAGGAACACTACTGTTCATATCTCATGGGATATGAAGCTGTTAAGATAATTTGATAATCTATATTTAAAACACCTAGAATAAAGGTTTCACCAGGTCAAAATTTCATTGGCATTTTAATTAAATAATTGGTCTAAATTTTAAACTGGGAAGTGAATTTATGATCTTATTTAAACAGAATAATTGGGGTCATCAAATTACTTCTAATTAAATTGTTAATTGATATTTCTTTAATTCTTTAGGATGATTGATGGCCACACACTTACTTGCTACATTTGTTAATTACCACCAGGAGTCAATTCCATGCAGCACACTTTGGTACAACCGCTCTATTAATCTCTGTATTATAAAAATAATTTCATAGTTTTGCTATACCATTTTGCATTACTCATGCATGCTTCCTGAGGCAGTTTATTTTTAAAAAATTGATAAGGTAGATCAATCATTTGCATAGGATGTAGTTTACAAAATTAACCTGCAGGTGAATTAGTAGTCCAATCATTTTTTCCAGCAAATCTTGCACCAATTGACTGAATAATCTTTCTTATGAGTTCCTTCTGTTCACATTTTGAAAATTATGCAAGACAAGCTACCTTAAACTTCCTTTAACAGCTGGTGTAGAGATAGCAATTTTTTTCACATGTTCTCTAGCTTCATTTACAGAGTTCTGTAATCTCCTTACAACAGACCTTCTGTGATTATGCACTAAATAAAGACCTAGAGAAATGACAGCTTGTTTTCACACCTAAGTACTGCTATCTGTCCTTATTTTGTTGACAGCATAATTCCTATTACCACCAGCAGCGCAAAAAGTAGCGTAAACGTTTCACCTTCTTTCAACGTACGATCTGGATTTAAACTTTGGGTTCAGATAAGCAATTACTGCATTTCATAACACGGTAGGAATAAATAGTCTCTGCTTTTTTCTCAACAAATTCTACACTCATGAGACTGTTGCCAGAAAGATATGAGCTTCCAGTGAGCCTTTCTGAATGTGTACCTAAACAATTTATCAGCAGTAGTCCTTCTTTCATTTAGAAAATTGATCAAAAACACCCAAACTGAACCAAACAACAACCCTAACCACAAAAACAAGTGAGTTGTTGTTCACAGCTGACTGAAGCAGCTGTATCAGCCTATCTCAGTAAAAAGATCATCATTTCATTATCTCATGACCATCAGTGAAGGCAGAAAATTATAATTCGTCTTTTTAACACTACTATTAGAAAATTTGCAAAGGCTGTATGGAGAATCTAGACTACCACCTTTCTGGTAATGTGTTTTACCACTGTATACCCAAGAACCAAACAGAAATTACAAGACCCATTCTGTTATTTTACCTGTGATTAATGTGCCAAAGACAAATCTTTGACAGTCACCATCATGCAGGAAACACTGTCTTCAGAAGAAATGTGACTGGCTAGGCCATAAATTGAAAAAAAAAAAATTGTTTCAAAGTAGAGATGAATTTAGACCTGAAAAAACAAAATGGGGACACTTAAAAAACAAATTAAAAAACCTCAAACCACGGACAAATGCATAGGAAGCTTATTTTCTACAGAGTTCATTCTGACCACAATTACTTTCTTATTGATTTCTTTGGTGTTTTTTGCTGAAAGGCAGAAAGTTTAATTTCTCTTATCAAGTGATTATTAACACTCTGAAGAAGTCCAGTGTTTTATACTTGAGTCTCCATTTGTTCAGAACTGGAACACATATATCTAGTAATTTTTTCCAGTTAATCCACAGTGTTTGAGCAGATGAATGCTTAGTTGGCACCTGTCTCTACTTTGGACTTCATTTGATATTAGGGTTTGCTAAACCAAGATGTTTGAATGAGATGGAGTTTTAAATCAGGCATTCCATCTGTAGCACATGTAATTCTAGGTTTTCTTTTATAAAAATAAACGTCTTCTGTTGTTCCAGCATATCCAGGAAATTTTAAAATCGGGAATAAGTTGATAAAAAGAACAGTTGTGGAAAGAAGAAATGCAAGAAAATTCAGGACAGTAAGAGATGCAAATGAAAAGTTTTCTTCCTTTCAAACTTTGACACAAGCATGGGTATGTGAACAGATTTTTTGCTTCATGTGGGCAAGAAAGGGGAAGAAATGGAAACCTTAGAATTATTTGCTGGGTGCAAACAAGCCTTCAGGAGCCAGCAGAGAAAGCACAGAGACCACTCAAAATTCTATTTGAGAAGAAAATCTTATTATAGGTCAAAGGAATGTGAGAAAAAGTTGAATAAAATGGAACAAGATTCAGTGTACTGGATTTAAAACTGTGACTTCATGAAAAGTTTTTGCTTCCATTTTAAAATATATTCCATCAGTCTTCAAATATGCCTGCTTACGTAGAGGGTGGCCATTTTTCCTGCAAGTAGCACTTCTTAAGAACTGAAAATAGCCAGCCTTTATGAAAATGTCTTCAGACATAAGTGTTATGCTTGTGTTAGAGACACAGATACTCTCCTTGTTTTCTACATTAGTAGGCCACTAACAGAGGAACTAATCAAAGACACACAGTTTGTCTTTTTACAATGATTTTCAGCATTACGATGCTCATTTAGCAAAATGTTCTAAGTCCTTACAAGGGACAGCAAACACAGAATCCCCCCCTTTTTTAAACTCTTTCAGGACAGCTAAGCTTGGAGGTTAGCATGGACAGGCTGACACTCACAATCCTAACATTTATACAGCATGGGAAGCACAATGTATTGACTTTAATTTTTTTTATTTACCTACTTAAAATTATGAAACAAAGAAGGCAATGGAAGCAGTACCACAGCTCACAGGCAGAAGTTAGGAACTCATGTAGGGCACTTAGAAACCAGGAAAATATAATATAGTACAATTCTGTACTTTTCAGTGCAGAAACTTTACAATCCTTCAGACTGTTGTGATTCTGTTATCTTCCTTCCAATTCTTTTTTTCTCTACTTATCTTTTTGTTACCTAAACACTTACACAAAAAGCTGGTATCTACCACCCAAGGAAACTTTTAACTACAAACTACGGATTGTAGGGGTTTTTTTTCTCCATTTACATTCCTGCTTAGCCAGAGGCAGCAATTAACCCTTACAAGCTGTTTTACAACATGGACCATGTCTTCCTATTTTATATTATGCTGTCAGCACTTAACAAATTATCTTAATAGCCATGTTTACAGTCCTTGCAATGTCCAATTCACACACCACGTTTTGACCCTTCAAGTACAAAATGTGACTCCAGGTATTTTCACTGCTATTTAAAAAACTCTACTCAATCTCAACAAAACAAAACTGGATAGATGGAATCATGAGATAAAAATCCTTATAGTCAGATAACAATGAAAAATAAAAAATTATGAAGATGACTACAGGTGAAATTTTAGGGAAATAATGCCTGGGAAGGAAGCAAATGAATTAGTCTACGCTGCCTACAGAATTATATTTAAAAGACAGTGCCACACTCCAGGTTCTGATCCCTACCTTCTGTAACTGGTATTTACTATTTTAAGTCAAAAAGCAACTTATTTGTGGTATATTGTGGGATGATCATTACACAACTTATCAGGAAAGATACTCTACATGAAAAATTCATACTTCTAGATTTTGGTGTCAAGATTATTTAGGGTTTTCTGTTAGCAAAACACCGTCCTTGACAAAAGTGCTCTTGGCTTTAAGTAATTGCAAAATCAAATGTCATCTATTTCTGTCAAACGAAAGGAAAGGAAAAATACTAAGAAACTCCTCTTGCTAAATACCTCTTTGCACACCAACTATGGTTATACTAATGGACCCTGTCCTCAGGTCATCTGTTCAAATTAAAGAAACTGCCTTCACAGTAAGAAATCTGCATAGATTGCCAATTGTTGTAGTTCATTACCTGTTAGCAAATGTGAAGAACCAAAGCCAATTCTGACACCTGTGTGTAATGAATTCATTACAATGCCTGGCACATTTAGCTTTGAGAGAAAAAACAAAGGACAACAAAAAAGAACAATGTAGATTAGATTTTCATCAAGAACATTTGTTGAAAGAATAGTTGCTGGAATAAATTCTCAAAAGCTTATTTCAGCCTTTTCTGAAGTCTCATTTTTTTTAGTAGTTTATTACCTATCTTACTTCAATTTTAAGATTCACATATATAATATTTACAGCAACCTGGGTTAAATAAAACAATGTCTTATCATCAAACCAACATGTGGCTCCGCATTTAACAGATTATTCTAATATACAAATTCTGATTTGCCTGAATTTCAGGAAATGTGACTGTTACTTGAGCATCCCCACTACAACACAAAGACACATGTTTAATATGAAGTCTTACAAAGAAATAAAAAGCATTAGATAAAAGCTTTATTTGGGGATAATTTATAGAGACACACTGGCATTTTTTCTAACTTTTTTCAGTATTTAGCCTCCAGATGGAACATTCTTTAAATATTCAGAATTTTAATTATTATACTTTCAACAAACTAGTGTTTTGAAAATATAATCTCCAAAGAGCATATCAACTCTGAAATGACAACAATCAAAAAAAAAGTTTTGCCTGTGCTACACATTATATGTTTGTTTTTTCTACCAAGGCAATTTAATTGCCCATATATAAGTAGATACATTTAATTCATAATAAGGTTCTAATATGGATCATCTACAAAGGGAGTATGGGTGAGAGCTTCATTTGACATGATTCAACAGAAGCATGCAAAATTCCAGACTTAGTGTGAATGGGAAGCTAAGTATGTGTTTGATAAGGGACACAGCTGAAAATAGCTGCCCAGCAAGTCTTAAGATGTGTTGGAAAAAACCTTAGAAAACGAGGTGGGCAATTAATTAACAAAGTCTTTCATGTATTATGCAGTGTGGGAACTCACTGCAAATGGTTCCTTACAAAACACAACGTTATTCAGTGCTTTTATTTATGACTCATTAAAATTTGCAGGCAATGTCAAGGCACTTTTAGGGGACCAATGCCTTGTGATCCAACAGAAGAATACAAAGTATTTTTAAAGAAATCAAGGAAATTAATTAGATGGGATATCAGATCAGTAATGACAACTGCAAGATTTTTAGGAGCCTTCACTTTTCAATAAATGGCAGAAGGACTACCTTGGGGGTGGCAAGTAGCCTCCTACTCCACTATGTAGACTATTTTTCCTTCAGAGCTAAGAGTTCCTGAACTGAAACACCATGTATGACGTATCATGAAGTATTAGAATCAACTGAACCTTGGGGCTTCCTGCACCAATATCTTTGCCTGGAGCATCCCAAGTATCTCAGCATTTGCATCAGGCTGATGAGCAACACACACCACCACTGTTCCATCTTTCCTCTTCAAACCCTCTTGCACAGGTAGCTTTTTTGATTTTTGTAGCATGGCCATCTGTATGCTGCAGTATCAGAGTGCCTGTCCCCACGGGGGCTGCTTGTCTCTCTGATACAGGAATCCCACATTGCCCAAAGAGCACCATGGGCAGCCAGTCAAATCCTAATAAAAACCTGTCATGGTCACTGGAGTGCTACCCACGTGCACCAGCATGACAACCACACCCACCCTCATGAAAATTCATAGACAAAGGGGTTGTTCATGGAGCTTTTCAAAAGGATTGAGCTGTTACTTGATTTCAGTCTTTCAGCTGTACCAATAACAACATTTGGAAAAAAGGGAGGGAGAGAGATCTGTGACTGCACATCATTACTTAATCAGATTATTTAACTGTACTTAATATTTTTTTAAAGATAAAGGTACCTCTTAGCTTGAAGAATACAAAAACATTTTTAGTCATTTTAGCTCAACTTCTGACATAATTAAAGTAAAATATGAACAAACCTAACTGAACAAACCAGCATTACTGTCCTGTTACAGACTATATATCTCTTCACATAAAAGGAGGAAAGGCAGACCTCTGTACACATGCCTACAAAAGTAAGGAAACATCAAATTTCACAGGTCTAAGATTAAAAAGTGCCCTGAAAGCTTTTTTGTGTTTACTCCAGGTTAGATTTTAAAACTCCTCTGACTCAACCTGTGGTGCAAGTCACTGAGTTAATGTGTGTTTATTGCGCTGAGATGACTGCAAATGTTCTCTATTTTAGGAATGCAAGTGACAAACTGTTAGTGAAATAAATTAAAAGCTAATCCTAAAAGATAATAGCCCCCATATTAAAAAAAAAAATAGTGCACATTTTTCCATTTTCTACAGCTGTATGAAACAGAAATTTAATCAGGTGATAGAAGGTTAACAAAATCCCTGCAGAAAAACTACAGTCACTGACTAATTGGTTTTCACTTTTGTTTAGCTATATCATTTTGATAAGCTTTTATCCCCTGGTAAAGCCAGAATGATGCTACTGTTCTTATCATTACACTTGATCAATCTTCCCTGCTTCTGAGGGGGAATCCTGTAAACCTTCTCTTTTCAGCACATCCATCAGGCAGACAAAACAAAAGGTAAACCTGGCAAATACCCCTTGCTCAAGGTAAGCATTAATCTTAATAGCTGGCTGTAATTAGGAACAAGATGTATAAACTGACAAAAAGCAATAAATAACTTAAAACCAGAAATGTGGTAAGATTTAAACTCAAAGACTGCACTTGGGTTTAATCTAGCTTAGTCACTTTGCTGGTATTCCTCCATGCAGTTGCATTTAAGTCAAAATAATTATGGAATAATTGATATGTAGGGCTTTAATGTTTTGCATTACCAATTACTGAGAAGTCAGCACAGGATTTCACATGTTGCACTGCATGGTGGCCCTGCCCATTCAGTAAGCCATCTCTAGACCTTCAAGATCTACCTACCACCTACAGAGACCCAGACTAACACCTGAAATCCCTTTCTGGGGAACCTGCTGACCATGCCAGGCTCCTCTCTTACCTTTCTCTCCCACATCTTTGGCTACGGTAAGAACTTCCAATACATTTAATATAGCTCCTATGCATGAAGTATCTTATTCATTACCACTCCCAGAGTAAATGGACCATCACCTAAACAGCTTGAGAACTTCCCTTGGTATACAAGGCATCATATGAAGAACTGCACACAGGCAAATCAAAACTGATCAGAACATTTACACACATGCCACAAGTGGAAAGGTTCGTTAAAAGGTGACTGCATCACAAGAAATCAACAAGCCTAAGACATTGCAAGATTCAGCAAAAAACAAACCAGATACTTTCAGAGAACTTTTTAAAATCACTGAAACACCACTACAAGAAAGTTTCTGCCTTATTTTAAAAAAAAAAAAAAAAAGAGTAGTGGCTCTGTGGTTATTCATAGCTACCAAGAACTGCTGCCAAAATAAACAGCAATGCATTGTGCTGTTTCCTAGATATAATGGAAATAGGCATTAATGTGCTTTTAGTCCATTCCTATTGATCAAGAAGAAGAAGAAAGATAAAGCAATTTTCTCAGCCATAGACCAGTATAAGCACAAGCACCAAAAAGATTTGCCACAGTGTGACTGCTACTGTGCTTTTGAATCACCATATTCAGGTTCTCTTCAATCAGGAAGCAAAGGCTGACTTCATTCCGAAACATGGAAGTCCATTCCCTGACAGATAACAAATAGCACTAGTAGCATATAAAGGCTTCCCAGATTTACCATGTTCTTTGTGTAACTCAAAAATCAATTTCCTGAAAACACATTGCCCTGAGACAAAGCATTTAATTGGGATACATGCTTTAGAAACACCAGTGACCAAATTCTCTTGCCAGCTAATGGAATCAAAATGGTTTAAGTTAAAAAAACCAATGTCATTATATTTTAATGCTATTCTATAAAAATAAATTAGCTTAAGAAAAAGCTAGTTAAAACATATAAGGTCACTGTTAAGAGAAAAAAAAATCCCTCCTTTTGACAGTATGATGTGGGTTACAAATATTATTCAGGCTTTAGAGTTTTAAAACAAATCTCTCTTATACACTCCCCACACTGTTTCAGACGGTTATTACAAAACTATTGTGAGTACAGCTTACATAAAAGTACCCAACTTTCATGTCTTCAGACTTAACTGACCTCAACAGTATAAGCAATTCTATCACCTACATAAAGCCTTCCTAACGAATTCACTAATAAATACCTTAACCAACATTACCGCAAAGTAACAAGGGATATACAGCATTTTTGTTGTAGTTTGTTTGTCTTCCTAGGAGAAATGTCAGCATAGTCAGAATTACAGAATAAACAAAGCACACAGTTAAAAAAAAAAAAGAAAAAACTAATATTACTTCTTTATTGATTTTTAAATAAATGTAATATAAAGAGAATGTCAACAAAATAATTCAGCTACTGCTTATGTGACGAAAAAACAAGAGAGCAGAATTAAATGCTGTCAGCTGTGGCATATTCCAACAATTGAACCACAATTTACATTTATTCTTTAAAATAACTCAGGTAATGAAATCAAAGCATAACAGAAATGGTTCTTTTTCTTCGGGCAGCATTGTAAAAATGTCAAATGCAATGGCTGTCATAAAAAGGTAGGAATACAGAATCATCACAAAATCATTTAGGCTGGAAAAGACCTCTAAGATCATCAGGTCCAACCCTTAAATAATCACCCTGTCAACTAGACCACAGCACTAAGTGCCATATCCGGTACTTTCTTGAATGCTTTCAGGGATAGTGACTCCACCACCTCCCTGGACACTCCATTCCAACGCTTAACAACCCCTTTCCAGAAAGAAATTTTTTCTCCTGTCCAGCCTGAACCTCCCCTGGGTCAGCTTCAGGCTATACCATCTTGTCCTGTCGCTGGTTGCTTGGGAGCAGAGGCTGACCCACACGTGGCTCAGCCTCCTTTCAGGCCTTGTAGAGTGTGGTAAGGTCTCTCCTGAGCCTCCTCCAGGCTGAACAACCCCAGCTCCCTCAGCTGCTCCTCACAGGACTTGTGCTCCAGAGCCTTCACCAGCTCCATTGCCCTTATCTATGAGATAATGTAATCTACCTCAACTAAAGATATAGGTGCAAATCTAAATGGGAAAATTTGCACCCACAGAGCTGTGCCATGGGCACTCTACTTGTCTATGACATGGACAAGTAAATTTTTCATACACTTAATGTCCAAAAGAAGTTAGGAGTTGCTGTTTACTGAACTTGTAAACCTAAGTTTACATCCAGAATTGAGTGCTTTTTCCTGTGATGGGGAACCTACTGCAACGAAACAATGTTCTGAGAACCAGGGAAACAGATTAGCATAAATTACATATCAGAAAGAAAGGTTACTAATTTTTTTTTATTTACTGCATTTATATTAAATGGTGTACACTTAGCAATGTCACCCTCAGCAAAAGAAAAAAGCTTCCTATAATGGACAAATACAATTTTTCAAGTGGAGCTAAGAGTGACCACATGCTTAGGGACATAGAAAAGCATCACAATTACCTTGAAAAGAACACTATTACCTGCAGACTGGGAAAAAAAAAACCTCTCTTCATCCATTCTGAACTGTTGAAAATCATTTTGTGACTTCCCATGAGACAGAACACTTCAGACACAGGAGGAGGGAGATACACTATTTGATCATGCTTATGAATGCTGACAGCTATGGAAATTTTCTAGCCACTTTCAGTATATAGAATATCGGGCATCACAGACAATAAAGTCAGTAAAGAGTATTTTTTTGCACAAAGACAACTAAAAACAGCTGTACAGGATGCAGAACTGCTTAATCATGGCCAAACTGAAGAGAGAAAAACTGCAAAAGCCCCATTACTTGGATCCTTACATGAAAAACAATCTCTAAAATAGAATTCAGAAAATATTTCATATCATTAAGAAATTCATGAAAACAAAAAATATTTGCATATAATTAAGTTTATTCAGCCCATAAAGTGATGCTGTTCTAGCAAATTATTTACATTTTATTATAAATAACTTTTCCTCATGACACTAATGAAATGGAAGGAACATAAACTGAATGGTGCTGTCTACATATTGAAGCTACAGAAATTTAAACAGTAATCTCAATAACCCTAATGCAACATATGCTTTCCTGTACTACTAATTCTAATGTATGCTACATGTAATAAAAAATACATACATGGTAGCAATCAAAATTATAATTTTAATTGGTCATGAAAATACCACATGTAAAAATGCTTTCGTGTACCTATTGTTCCCTAAGTAAAAGTATTTTTCACTAAGCTACTCCTTCCATGTTTCTTATGAATATTTGTACATTTACTCAAGAATAGTAATGCTTAAGTATTCAGTGATTAGTGTTAATAATAATGACTTAAAACTGGTGTTCTACATATGGAAAGAGAATACAGAGCTAATTAGTTTTGGCTATGTAATGCAGAATTTTTTCCTCAGAGGTGAAGAAAAAAAAGTGGAATTTAATCTAAACTGAAATCATGGTACTTCCAGCTCCAAGAGACACTAAAAACTGATTATTTTGTCAAAACTGGTCAAATAAGTGTTACTACTGCATTACCATGAATATTTGAAAAAATTTTGTTTCAAGAAATAAGCTTACGTATACAACTGCATGGAAGACCAACACTTTACTTTGTCTTTGACAGCAGCAAATAGGAATCTGATGCCTAGGGTGGAAAACTACTTCTTGGGATATGAATTTGATGCTGCCTTCCAGTCTTACAGCTTACTGTAATGTCAAAGAGGAACATCTTTCAGAGATACAAGAAAAGATAATCCAGCCTTTTAAGTACAGACAAAAAATTCATGAACAGCAACAATAAACAGATGCTCCATTAGATAAACAATCTGAATTCGTGGAAGATGAAGATCTCTCTCCCTATCTATGTCTAAGGATGTTGTTTAAAGGCTAAAAAGAAGTGCCAAGGGTGACAAGACCAGAGGCAGTCAAAAAAAAACCTGTGGCACAGCAAAGATGGAATTCATTGGGCAATGTTTTGCACCAGAAAAAAATCCCCATGTGAAGATGTTTATGAATGAACATCTATAAATTACAATAATGCATATGCACAGGTAGGTAGATACTCAGAAAAAAAAATCCAAAACACAGAAGATGGGATCTAATGATCATATTAAAGAAAAAAAAAGATTCCATCAGTGTACAAGAATTTAGAATGCACATTATCTATATCCAGAGAAAAGCAATATCCACTTGAGAAGCCAGAGATAACCATGGCTCTGTGATGAATGAGTAGACATTCCCTTTATAGCAAAGAATAAGAATTAGAAGAGAATGAAGAGACTGAATATTCACCAGCACTGGGAAAGCACTGAATTGGAAAGAAAGATAACAAATATATCTAGAAAAAAAGCCGAGTATGGAGAAATGATAAATATGGGCAGGTGGTATCAAATCAAACTAACAGTCAAATAACAAAGAATAATTAGTTTGAATTATTCTCATTTTTGCAGTAGGCAATGCTGAATGAGCAGTTCTTTCAGAAATGTAATTCCAGTAACACAAGCTCCATGGTTGAAGACTGAGATGGGAATATGTGTGCTATTACATTACCCAAGATATCAGGAGAGAACATAAATTTATGGGAAACAGATCATTGCCCAGACTAAAATCAGTCAGTCTTCAGTATGGTACACAGAGGTGAACATCATCAGAGAAGGAGGAACAACAGATATTTCACGCCCCTGCATAGAGATACTTACTCAGAAATCAATCAGCTGGGTCACACAAGCATTTCTACTAACTGAGGACACCTCTACAGAAAAGTCATGACCAGTGAGATCCAATACAAACATAGGAAATTTGCCCCCCTAAAATGTGTGCAGACCATACAATTACTGTGCTAATTTGTTAGGGGAAGAGCAAGCTTTACTATTTACCATCTATGCATTCCAATTTTTAAGACCTTTAGGAAAGTGTGATGGATCCAAAACAAGCTCTTGAGAAAGCACTTGCTCCTCAGGAGAGCAGACTCTGCAACCTGTTCTTGTTCAAGGGACTGCAATGATCAGCTCTAACCATTGCAGTAACCTTCGGAGTGCCAATCTCGAAAAACATATATTCAGAACTTGACTTCATACATCATCAATTCTGATCACTGTGGACTGAGAAGATCATCGATCAATTAGTTGCTGAGATATATAGACTATTTCTCAATACAGTGATTTGAAACTTTATGTGGTATTTGTAAAAGTGAGTAAATGGGACCAGGATACCAAAATATTTCAGTGATGGGAAAGAAAATCTAAAGATCCATTTTCCATTTTAGAAATTCATATCCTTTTTAACACATCAAAAGTCACTGAATGTCATCTGCACATTTACTGAATCTCACTTTGTTTTGAAAGCCTCTCCAAATTTCTGAGAGACTGACATATGAAAAGATGGAAAAAGGAACACACATTTAAAGCAACCCAGCCAACAGGCATAACAATCAGAAACAACACACTACAATTACAGCAGCAGACTTGCTGCTCGTTTCAAGTGTCTAAGCCTTGAGCCAGGTCCTCAGTGCTTCAGGCTTATATTACCATTTCTAAAACAAAAGTGTTGATAACACACTCAGTTTTCAGCATAAAATACATCGATCTCCTCTGGAGGGAGAGTACATGGCATTGATCTGAGCACTTGTGCTAAAGACAGCAAGGTGTGACTAATAAAAGGCATTGTTCTTAAATGCTCTTGATAGGACTAAGAAAGCAGATGCAAGGTGACAGAAATTAGAAGGGATTCAGAGTTGGGGGTATATTGAGGTAGTCGGCTCAACAATTAAAAAACAATTTTGTACAGATTGCCTGATTCTTGCCTCATTCACTTGCATCTGAGAGGGAGAAGCAAGCAAGCAATTCTTGCCTCATTCACTTGCATCTGAGAAGGAGAAGCATTGGAAAGTTTAAATTCTTAAACTATGCATCACTGAACATTCTGTTTCCACCGGCTATCAAAAATCTGCCACATNTATCTGAGAAGGAGAAGCATTGGAAAGTTTAAATTCTTAAACTATGCATCACTGTTTCCACCGGCTATCAAAAATCTGCCACATTTAAATGTGAAAACAGATTACTTCCCCAAGCAGCCAGCTGTGGACGAGAGAGGTCAGTGGATTTTTTTGCTATCATGAGATTATACATAGTAAAGGTTTGGTAATCCAAAATAGACTGTGAGCATCAGCTGCTTTTGCTTGAGCCTCACAGATGTTACTCATTAGTTGTGGGTAAACCATTTGGCACTAGAAGAGAATTCCGCTCCAACGATGATGTACAGTGGTGGTAAACTGCACTAGAATAAACAAAACAAAATTCACCACTAAATGCAACAAAATACCCAGAACCAGAAAGTACTAAATACCTTGGGTATCATTTTTACTCATGTAGTCTAGAACACAGGAATGTTGAGCCAAAAAAATAGCATTTAACTGAGCATAGATCAGGCTTCTCAAGGGTAAGGATACCTTGTTTCTCTAGCATGCACCACCCTTCAGTCCCTTTCTCTGGAGAGTGAGAGAGCTTTGTGTTGGTTTTGGAGGAAGGAATCTAGCATGCACTGGATCATAGAAATAAGTTAATTTCTCCAGAACAAAAAAGATATAAAAAAATAAAAGAAAATGCTTGTTTGCTATTATTTTAGCGTTACAAAAAGAGTTGATTCAGATACATCACCTTACATTCAGCAGATCTGTGCTCCTTTAGCTATTTTAAAATCACTGATGTCCGTTACACTCAAGAGTTTGAGAAAACTAAGAAAATGTGTTCTTTTTTTACTGACAGTAGAGATGAGAAAAGAGCAAATTCAACTGCCTGCTTTAGTCATAATTTCATATTTCTAATAAATCAAGAAACCATAAGTTCTAGGTAGAAGGCATTATTTGATTTTTCAGCTCACTGATTTATCTCATTCAAAACTTTCCAAGATTCTTGAAAGTTTTTATTCACAAAAAGCAGTACTGAAAAAAAATCAGTGTTACTGATGTTTCAGAACCCAACAGATAAAACTCATTCTCAATACACAATAGATTATCTCAATACCAACATTCATCAGATCTCTCCAACGACATGATCTCGGTTTTAAAAACCTTCCAAGAAAACATCATCATCTAAGTCCTCTAACAGTCAGCTGGAAGATGAAGTTAAAACATATTTTAGAAAACTGGAAATGTAAGACCTCAGCTTAAGTTTTCCTTTTCTTCACAAGGTTACCTGACGATATTTTTCACTTACATCTTTATAGGAATGTATGAGTGTCCTCAGTCTGCAAACTAAATACAAATGTATGCATAAACTTGGAAGGCAACATAACACTCTATTGGTGCTTTACCTTTAAATTAAAGCACAACAATTAAAACTTGCATTTTGGGGGAATAAAGTTTATGCAATCAGAGAGCACAATCTTTAATGCTGGAACAGCTTGCTTCAAACTGCACAATAAATGTTTACCTCTATTTACCTCTTCACAGTACCTTATACCTTAGCACTATGTTGCTTTCAGTACACTACTTTCACAAAAAGATGTATGTATTTAGAAACTTACCCAGTGGCAAGGTACAAATATTGAACTTACTTAGAAGGAAAGACTGAATAATCAGAAAAGTCACTAAGAGTGCTTATGCGTTTAAAAACACACAAGTTTTTACATTGTGTTTGTCCTGAGCTCTTACGGCACAGACCCGAAGTGAACCATTTTCATTGTCACACTGATTAACAACATTGCTCGTCTCTTGATGACCGCAATCATATAATTCACTAAAAACAATAGAAGAAAAATACCTAAATGATAATTGCTTTTTATAGATTGAAAACAACTCAAAGAACAGAGATGACATCCCCCATCTCCCAAACGTTTAGATCTCCACATTACAAGTCCTCTGAATCTCATCCAGATCACCACAGAATTTGTTGTCTGTATGAGACAGCTGGGCCTTAACCGGAGAAGCACAAAACAGCATGATGATGCATAAAGTAACAGCACTGCTGTATGACCACTGGTTTTCTGTATTACAGGGACTTTTCAGAAAGGTTAGGAGCAAATACTTTACATCTTCATTTCTCTATACCCACAGGGTTATGAACCAAAAAGCAGCATCTGACTGGGTGCATTTGGGTTTGTGTGGCAAGGTTTTGGTAGTGGGGGAGCTACAGGAGTGGCTTCTGTGAGAAGCTGCCTGAAGCTTCCCCAAGTCTGACAGGGCCAATGCCAGCTGGATCAAAGATAGACCTGCTGCTGCCCAAGGCCATCAGCAATAGCACCTCTGGGATAACAGATGAGACAAGGGAGGAAAAGTTACTGTCCAACTGCAGCCAGAGAGTTGAGTGAGAAAATCTGAGAGCAAGAGCCCTGCAGACACCAAGGGCAGTAAAGAAGGAGCTGGAGTAGTGCTTACAGGAGCAGTGATTCCCTCTCAGCCTTTGAGGGTCACAGTGAGGCAGCTGTGCCCCTGCAGCCCATGGAGGTCTGTGGCAGAACAGGTTTCCACCTGCAGCCCATTGAGGAATCCAGGCCAGAGCAGAATGCATCTGCTCCACTCAAATGAGGCTGTGACTCCACGGTAAGCCTGTGCTTGAACAGGCTTCTGGCAAGGCCTGTGGTCCCATGGACAGAGGATCCCATACTTGAGCCTGTGGAAAGGTCTGTTTTAGTAATAAAATAATTTCTCCAAGCTGAGTCTGGTTTGCTCATAATGGTAATTGGTGAGTCCCCCTGCCTTCTCTTGACACTTGGGTCTTTCGTTATATTTTTTCTCTCTCCTGTGCAGATGAGGAGGAAGGTGACAGCAGCTTGGCTGGGTACCTTGTATTGTACCAGGGTCAACTCACCACTCTAGGTCAAACAGTTTTTGGACTATTTCAATGCAAAGTACTCCCTCAGCACACTGCCTGGAAGTGCTTGCTGATACTGCTTCTCAGACTTTAACTTCTGAATTCCTTCAACTCCTCAGAACAACCCCTTTGGAAGCAACCAACTTCCTGTCCTTCTCTGAAGCAGTTTCATTTAACTTGATACAAGAATGACTGACTTTTTATAGTTATAGCCTACAAAGTGATTGGGTTTTGGTACTCTTAGGTTTGATAGAACTATTAATAAAGCCCCTTAGCACAGATGAGCTGTACCCAAAATAAACCTTATGGATTATCAGTCTCGAATCCAATCTGGTAGATTTTGCCTCAAAACTTTTCACAAAAGCAATGACCTATGAAGCAAGGGCAATTTATAAGCTTCAGATACAGCTCTTATTTTGTCAACAGCTGGGGTGAGATGATACTGAACAATACCAGATTGGATATGAGCCTTGGTAACCAACCTCTAAAAGCCAGGCAGAAAGCCCAGATATACACAGACAGCTTTCCCCTGTCCATTTCACATTTGTTGGTTTTTGTTTAGTTACATCAGATGAGCAGTATTCCAGAAGGCACTCCTTATTCTTAGCCTAACACATCTTTGGGATTCTTTACACTCTTTTACAGCTGATCAAAGGTTTAGATGCACCTGAAAGCACTACAGTTCATCTATATAACCCTACATAGCAAATTTTGACTTTTGCTGCCATTTTGACTGTCCAAGATTTTGCCACGTTACCTGATAGGTAATGGCCATGATACTGTGCAAAGGCTCAAACAATATAACTGAAAAAATAAACAGCATGATAACTTTCGGTAGGCACATCTGGAGCTACATACACCTGGTAAAGACCTTTAAGTGTCTTTCAATGCATCTGAAAACATGCATATCAAGAACAGCCATTGATTTACTATTTCCTTTTTTTTGACAAGGGGAAATATTCTGACATTCTGGTTCTGCTACTCAGTTACTCATTTCAAACATGATACTGTGCTCAATATTTAGGTATCATATAAAAAATACTTCAGTCTTGGTGTTTTGGGGTTTTTTTCAATTATAATGTTTGCAGTTCTACAAACGGTATCATCTAGAGACACATTAACAACAAAACAACTGCATATCATACAAAACAGTTTTTCGAAGAAGATAATGGACATCTTTCCAAGTATAATGCATTTGAGTCAGTTTCATATATACAAAAGTTATCAACAGTATGAATTGTCATGACAAAAAATTGCCATAAACTGAATAAAAACCTCTGTAATCTTGATGGGTTTGATACTATGCACATGATGTATCCATTTACTTTATTAATAAAACATCATTGTATTACATAGAGACACATTTTGCACTTGTGTTTTTGAGCTATTTTTAAATTAGGTTAGATTTGACAAGGGACTATTTGTGGTAATGTGGTAATTAAGATTTGAACAGATGTCAGCATTAATAAGGGATTCAAATGAGGTGTAGGGAGATAAATGTACTCTTTTAGCTGTGCTGGCACACCAAGCATCATTGAGAAGAGATGACAGCATGGATTCAGCAGTTCTTTCACGAGAGTTTCTGGAAAATTGTCATAAATTCAGGTTTTCTGATATTCATTCATTTTGCATCATCTTTCAGAATGTCTTGATTTTAAAATAAATTGCTGTTCTATCAATATTTATGACATTAAAGAATTTGATATCTTATAATTGCAAGTCTTTCATAACAGAAATTATCTTTTGTGCTATTGCTCATCACTTTAAAAAATAATCTATACCTAGATTTTCTTAGTCTCTCTGTTACAATAGTTTGCTTAAGCAAATAATGCTGTGAGCAGCACCTCTCAGAAATTACAAGCTAAATTCAGAGACAGGTCCAAGTTTTAAATTCAGTTCAAAGAAATCAGTGTTTACACTGTGTACACTAAACTAGAATAAGAAGTACATAAATTCACCATTAGCTAATAAAGATGAACAGAGGTGAGCTAATTATTTGATTTGCAGTCCCTCATTTAACCTGTATCTACATTGGTAAGTAAACTTGGTGAGACATCATTCTCTGCCCCCAAAACTAACTGATACACCAGGTGCCAAACTCTCCAAGCCCTCAGATCAATACAGTAATTTCCAAACAAATCTGGCAGTGGTGACCAGCCATTCTAAGCCCTGAGTCTTGTTGATGCACTGGTAGCTGACATAACCAACATCACATTCTGGGTGCCAGCACTCTAAGCCATGCCTTGGCCCTTTCTTTACATTAAGTCAGCAAATCCCTCTGTCTACTGACTGAAATATTGTAGATGTCTTCCCTGTCTCACATCGCAAGCTAATAAAACTTTTATTTATAAAAAATAAAAAAGGAATTTATAAAATTCCCAATTGACTTATCCCCTGCTTATGTTTTTCCAAAGGTGACTTCAACAGAGTTTGGATTGAGTAAAGGAAGAAAGTGTAAGAAGCTCTCCTTAAAAGGAAGGTTGGTTGGTTGTTTTTAAAAATCTCTTATTAGAGAAGAAACTATCTTGTTCTGATTTTTTTCCCCTTCTCATAACACATTTCACAGCTACATTCATAGCATCATATTAAGAACCTCTTTCATTTAGAAAGTCTCATTAGAATTTTCATGTCTCATTACAAACTCAGAAAGAGGAAGATCCATGAATTTGACTCATAACAGTTTATGCAAATGTATTTCAACCTATCAAACATTCATTATACTTTTAAAATAGAAAAATAACAGATTAACATACAACAACAAATTGCCTCATTACCATGCAAAAACTGGCATGTGTCTAAGCAACAACCCCTCTGCAAACTAAAACAATTTATACTTCTGACCCTGTGATCACTTATATTCAGAATATAAGGCAAGAAGAGTACTATTAGAAGGCTTGGGACATTTAAACTAGTTGTTGGAACTGGTTCCTGTCTTATGCAGAAATCATGATGTGCAGATTAGATTATAGGCACTACTAAGTCAAGCTTCATGACCCTATGCAATTTCTGGAAATAGAGAGAAAGCTGAAACTGTGTTCAATAAGAACATTAAGTAAAAGTGTCTCTGAAAGAACAGAAATTTCTTGGGGAAAAAAGCAAATTCCCATAGCATTTCAAATTATTATTGGGCACTAGTAAAAAGATAAGGCTTCTTCTCAATGAACATAGAACTGATTCACTTTTTTCTTTTTCTTTTTTTTTTATTAATGGGCAATAAGGTATCAGTTAACTTAAAAGTAACATGTTGAGAATGTGTCAAATTTCAGAAATACTGCCATCTGCCTAAAAATCTTCCAGAATACCAAGGGCATGAAACATGACCAGACAGCTCTGGACCACAACACTCAGAAAGACACATCCTGGCACTATATGTCAAAAACGATCCGAATGTGCCAGAAAAGTGTGCTGACATTTTCTAACTGTATAAGCAACCTGAGACCCAATGAGATAAGAGAAGGCTATGGGCAAAAAGTTTACAGGATTTGCAAAAAAAAACCTGTTCTGGAGTAATATCATACAAATAGGCAAAGCCTGAAACTGTGTCTGGAAAATCACACAAACATACAATCCACATTATATTTCTTTGCAAGTTTACAGCCACTAGTTTGTGTTTAATGCGTATGAAGAAGTTGACAGAAACCTCACTGTGCTATGAGCAATGCTATGGACATATAATGGAAAGTACTGCAAGAAATATTCCTGAGAAAGGAAAGCAAATAGGATTAAAAATCTACATTCAAACCAAAAGGACACAAAACCCAGCTCATGTATGTCAAGCAACAAGAACTGCAGCAAGGGAAACAAGCCTAAGCACATAAGCAGTGCTCAAATTAGGAAGAAAGTGCAAACAATGGCAATATGTTCTCATCTTTGCAAGGATCAAAAACTGAATGTCAAAACACAGCAAAGCAAGTACAGCACTAGCAAAAAGAATTAGAAAAGTACCATTAGTCCAATGAAGTTCTTCACAGAGGACTGGACAAATATTGCAACAGAAAACTATTGGTTTATCAGTGTGAACAGATATGAGGACTTTATTATTTTCTGGTTAGACTGACACAGAGGCCCATATGTGCCAGGTGCAGTAATATTAGGAGTGAATAGCCATGGGCAAGCAGAAATATTAAGAATTGATAATAATCTTACTGATACAGCATTTGCTCCAGTCCTGTCTGCAGTCCTGATACAAAAACGAAATCATTTCAGAGCAAAATTTTAAGTCTTTCTAAATTTCTGCATCTGAAGTTAGTTGTCCTGGTTACAGAGGACCAAAAGCTCAAATGTTCACCGGGGAAAAAAAATCTCAGAAAATCTCGAAATAAAAATGCCCCTTCTCACACAATCTACTTGTTGGGTATGTTTCCTTATTTACAGGTGTAATCTAAAGTATCACACGTTGTTATGTCAAATCCTGAAACTCGTTCACCTGCTGATACCCAACACAGCATTCTCTGTTGGGGTCATTTAGATAAACTAGCAGCTCATTATCAAATTGAAATACACCTTATACAGAAGATATTGTACTGCTAAATTTTGGCAACACTTGAGAAAATAACTGAGAAATCTGTGTGTAGTTCCTTAGTGAGTGTGGAAATACAATTACAGTTTTTTCTCAGTCATTTCCAATGGATTATTGCTCACACTCTGACAAGTTTCTGGACTCCCAACAGATTAATGCTATAACATCTGTTTCCTCAGTGTTCATTTCACTGCCCTTTGCAAGGTAATTACTCTACCAATCACTCTGTTTTCAGCAAGGTAAAGAACTTTTTTACATAATTCTTGTTTCTCTGGCCTCCATTACACACAGACAACCTATCTCATGTGGGAAAGGTGGCACCTATACACAGTTATATCTTTTTATTCTCTTTCGCAGTTCAATTCAGGCAGACAGATTTTCATCTTGTACCATTTGGGCTGGCAAAAACTGCCAGCATGCTGTATCCCATGCTAATCCTCTTGTCCTGCTTCCTCCATGTGTTTTTCCCCTGTCACATTATTTTACTCCCTGTTAATAATTAGCAGCAAGAGTACACATCTCCCTTCTATTCCTCTTCCAAGCTGCTTTAAGTACCATAGATTATGAATATTGTAGTTTCTTCTAAAGGGGAAAAAACACCCCACAAAGCAAAAGCCCTACTATTTTTGCATAAACATTTAAAGCACACATATTTAAAATTACAGTAATGTCAAGCTATCCATAATGCAGAAGTTCATTTCTCATATGGCAATACATTAGCCAACTCACAAACCATACTTTCTACTATCCAAGATATGCATAAAAAACCCCCACCACCCAAAGGAACAAAAAGTCCACAAAGCACACATTCTCAACCCCCACACCCAATCATCAAAAACAAAACAAAAGCCACCCACTCCAGATCCTGAAATGTGAAATAATTTTAAAATCATAATTTAGGGGGAAAAAAAAAAAAAAGAAAAATAATTGGTTTTGTTTTCCCTCTGGCCACAGGTTTAGTTTAACCTTTTGGAAAATTCCCTCACACTTGTGATTTTAAGGAAGTCTGCTAACAACAGCAAAGTATTCCCACACAAAATGTTAAAAACTGCTACGTCTCAGAAACATAAAGGAACTTTCTTTGCTTTCCCAAATTTATCTTGATCTGCTAATCTTCCCAAAGACAGCGTGATCCTCTTGGACCTCAAGATTTCTGCTGCAGTGCCTGAATTTCTGTACATCTCACAGTGATGTGAACCTGGAGATTTCCAGGATCACCATAAGCAGCATGATTTTCTGACTCATCATGTAGTACCTAGGATCCTGAAGCAACATCCATACAGTGTGGACTGGAAAGAGCTTTTTCCCAGGTTACAACTTCACTGTCCCTCTGTATATCCCCAGGTTTCATTTGACCTAATAAATACTGTCTCATACAAGGAGCAACAAAAAGTTAAAAGCTCTGTGCAAATACATGAGTGAAATGCACAGAAGTTAAAGCATTTCCAGCTAGTAATGTTAGATATATTTGACATAGTTTCATATAACATTTTTTGAATTAAGCCAAAAACCAAAAGCTATGAAGACAGCAAATGCTCTTAGCAGTGAAAAATGCTGAACTAGAACAATACCACTAAAATGAGCTTGCAGTTTTAATTATACACTACTTTGCTTATAAAGAAAACCAGAAATTCAGTGTTTATGTGATATTTCCACAGGCTGAGTTTTAACAACTCTGTATACAACGGTTCCAGATATTTCAGGATGCATCACAAGACTAAAGACTTTTCCCACAAATTTTGGCAAACATAGACAATTTCTCTGCTTTGAAATACAAGGCACAGTGCTTCACTCTCCCTCTTGCTACAGCTACCTGAAAAAGTGAGGAAGCCTGCCTTAATCTGATATCCAAATACAACACAGTCTGTCTATAGTTTTGACTAAATGTGGCCCTAAGTGATTAAAATATCAGACCATTTGTATGTAGAATACTCCCAACAAACACATCATACAGGAAAATTATTTGTTCTGATCTACATATTTATTGTATACAGAGTAATAATTTAAATGATACATTTTGAAAATATATCCACTAAATAGTCTCTTCTGTGAAGCTGCATTTAGCTGTAGGATGCCAGATAAAGCAGAGATGCAATGAAACAGGAAATACACCTGCTTTACATTATATGCATGTTTGGTGCTAAAGAATAGTAATGATCTACAGAAATTGTAAGCTTCAGGCTATGTCCTCAGTCACACTGGTTTAGAGCTTCTATTAAAACAAAAAAAAAACAGCACTGAGACAGGAGAAAGCTATGCTGAGCACCTCGGATGGTGAGAAATTAAAAAATCGAGAAAATTTACTGTAATCCTATTTGCTAATAAAGAAATAGAAAATATTTTCTTGTTACAGGATGATGACAATCTACAGTTTTCAATTATTCACAGAATTACTTTAATGGTAATGAGAAGGAGATATTAATGTTTTATTAAGTTAAAGGAGTTTATTCCTGCTGACAAATCTAACTGAGCCTGACAATTCCTTATTTATATTCTGTTAAATGTTCTCATGTTTTAAAGAGCATTTTTTTATCATTCACAGTCTTTTATATCCTGTGGAGAGCTTGGTTGTAATGACTGGTTATAACCACTGTCCTTTAACACTTAATAATATAACAAATATATAGACTCAGCTGATTTCAGTTATTTTAGCAACACCACACCAGGACCACAAAAGGCACTCAAACAGTCACACACAGAACCTCTATGGCATATAATTTTGCAGGTTAGCTCTGAGAACCTATTTGTCTTCACTGAACTACTGAAGATGGGAATGATTATATTGGCATTGGTATAATTCACTGAAGACACTGATGGAGTAAGAGACCTCACCACAGCATTTGTCTAGAACTGTCAAGTCAGAATGTTGGTTCTTGGCCTTGTTAGGCAAACACGTGGCCAGCAGACAGAAACCTCTACAAAGCAGAAATGCACTACCACCTCTATCAATAACTACACTATGTGTATATTACACAGCACACTAAAAACAATTTACCACGTATCTTCTAAAATTAATTAATAACTCATAGGTCTGGTAAAGGTACATTTCATCCACCAGAGAAGCATGTCAGGTGGTGTTTTATGTAATGGTTCAATCTAAGTATTGGCTTGAAGAAAGTTGTCTTTGACAAATATAGTTAGATTCTTCAAAGTAGATCATTACAGAAAGAATAGGCTGGCCTTATTGAAGAATTCCAAAAATTATTTTAGTTTTTCAAAACTTCTTAAAGAAATTAACTTACCATGAAATAAAATCAAATTAATGATTAGGAAAAGCAGAGAGAAGAATCTATGGTCCTTTCCACAATAAGCAACATTCAAAAGTATTACAGCATCTTTCTTGAGCTCTGCATTCTTCAGTAAGTTCAAGAAAGGATATGAAGAAGTAAAGTGCAATGTCACACCAAGGTTTAATAATGATTTGAAATTATTCATAATAAAGAAAATGAAAGCTCAATGGAAAAGAGGAGTTGACAAAACAAGAAACAAAACTGAGCGTTGATAACATGTTTATGGGAGTTTTATGGTAAGTTGTAAATTTGTTATTATCTCTTAGGAAAAAGACAGAAATTGTAATCTCTTTTCAGTAGAAGCCAGAAGGATAAAAAATTTCTGGTACTGTTATAAAGTAAGACAGAATCAATTATTATGCCACTAACTATATAACTAAAGGCAAGGATGGTGCCTCTTCTTAGAAAGTTTAACTCGAAAGATTCCTAGAAGGCTCTTAAAGGGTTACTACACATTGGATAGTAGTAAAAATTAATTAAAAGGCCTTATGTGTTGTAGAAACTTCTATTTTCTTTCAGATATTCTAAAAAACAAAAAAATAGCTTTCAGATTACAGAAGGTTACTCAAGGGACCCTCAGATACAGCATTCCCATGTAAGAAAGTTTACTTTAGATTCTACTTTTAAGTCTTTCTCATAAAAGCTTTCTCCTACTTTCCATAGGAGAGTAAGGCATCTAATGTTTAGAGAGTAAAAGATAATCCACATAAACCAGTGAATTAAGTAGAAGTGAATGCAGAGAAACTTCAAAATTAAACTGGAAAAAGTTAATGCTTTACAGAAAATAAAGCAAAACCTACCACCACCATCCATACAAAAAAATACATGCAAAAAACCCCAACAATACATAAGATAAATGAATTTATCCCTTATGCTAGCAATTCTTGACTTTTAGATGGAAAAAAGACCCAACACATTTATCACTACACTTAGTAAATAAGAAGTCAACTCTAAATCATCAGTATCATCTTGCATAGCACATTTTAGTTAGGATCAGAGTTAACTGCTGATCTGCTGCCATTTATGTTTGCTAAAACTGCAGGGAAAAGAAACAGTCATTGGGCCACCATAAAGAAATTATGAAATCCAAAAAGGTGCCTCCAAACCAAACATGGCTTTGAAAAGGAATTAATCCAAGTTACCAAGTAATCAACACTGTTTGACAATATTTCGAAATAGTAATAGTGGCAGATTTTAACCATAATAAGGATGTCATTAAAAAAGTTGACTTTGAAGAATAAAATTTTGACCTACAGCCTTACTTCCATTAGTAAAAGAAATAAGCAAACTACAGCCTCCTCAGCAGAACTTGATACTGATGTGGAGACATCTGCACTGCTGCACCTCTGCCACCAAAACACAACAGCAACAAAGCATTTAGAGCTGTTTTATTTGAAAACAAAACCAAACAAAACAAGAAAACGGGGGAAAAAAAGGAAAATTATTAGTTTTCTGTAAAGACTTTCAAATACGTCCAGGAAATTGATCCATTCTAAATTATACCTATTTTGTCAGCTAAAAGAACATAGAGGAAAAACATCCTTAGATATTTTGGCAGGGTAATCCTCATTTTGCAATACGAGCGCACAGGTGTACAGTAGGTAAATGATTTAGCTTATGATATATGACAAAGTTACAGGATTTACAAAGGTCTGTAAAAAAGAACATACCATAAGATAACACCAACAAGCCTTGAAATCTTCATTCAGAGATCACAACCTAATTTATTTTTGAAAGGGCAGTTATAACAATTTGCTTTATCTATGTTCCCTTCATTAGCTGTTTTAAAGGTATTATGCCACTTTAAAAGTGTCAAAAAGCTTTCCCTGCATTATAAATAACAGTAATATAAAATACATACAAATATATATTACTTCTGTCTATGCAAGTGCTATTAAATCAGTGCCATACACTTTGAAGGAAAGACAGAAAGACATCTGGAAGAAACAGATAAAATTTTCAAATATCAACATCCACAAAAGTAGTAAACAAAAAAAAAAAATTACAAAATAAATCTTCTGAGCACCCCTAACTTCTAAGATCTAAGGACTAACCTTATTCTGTCTAGCCTCTCTTCCCAGGTAGCCTCTCTAGGCATCATTACAGGCCTGGGTTCCTATCTCCTTTTATCACCTCACACACTGACCAATTTAGCAAACAGTGTAAGTAAACTCTCATTTTTATTTAAGGACAAAATTGCTTCTAAATTTGTATTTGAAAGTATGGAGATATTTGGATAGCCCGCTGAACCTGAGATAGTATTGAGTGCCACTGAAGTGGCAGACATCATGCAAACAGCAAACATTCACAACAACGCTGGCTCTTGGGGTTCTGCCACTGGCAGCAACTCACAACAACAACAAAGGGAAAAGCAGTTTACAGAGTAGTCAAATGAGTTTCTAGTCTGCAAGTGTGGGAAAGAAGAATCTTGCAGCTCCAGACTCACATTCTGTGATTTTTGAGATTAGTTCTGCTCTCAAATTGGATAACTGCTCCCTAGATGCACAGGAACACACACGCACATATGCACACGCAGGCTTTAATCACTGCTGATACTCCACAGAGGCAAGCCCATTTAGAAAGTGAGCATGTTTTTTAATAAGTGCATTCCAAAACTAATATTCTCATGCATTCTTCCATGCAAATGAAAGACTCAGGCATTCTGACTTCATATTATCAGCACATTTAAATTAATTAACATGTTTTAGAACTCTTTTATTAAAAGAAAAAAAAATCTGTGTTAGAAAACTTATTAAAGAGCCTAACCATTGCTAAATATACCATGCATTTTCTGATCTCAGCCATAATTTTTCAATATTTCTGTACTAAATCTACTGGCATATACGCTACTTATTTTAGTTTCAAATTGAAGAACTCTGCAATGTCAGAACAAATAAAAATATTTCAGTGCATTAATTTTATTTCAGAAGACAAGTACCACAAGCTGATTCAAAGCAACATTTTTTTAATGTCTCCTATTGGCTCAAAAGAAATAAAATATCTTTCTAATTTACTGTCACTTTCACAGGAAATTATATTTTATTCTTAACCTTACTTTCCTTGTAACGCGTTCATAAACAAGATGAGGAAAAGGCAATACTCTTACGTTTCCCATGGAGAAACTTCTCTCCCCAGCTTAAAAAAGAGCATCAAGAAATAAAATCTGACAACTCACCCCCTCAACCACGCACAAAAAGAAAAACAATGGTACTTAAAAATTAATATGAATGATGAGGCTCAAATCTGGCTACATAATTTTAGAGTTTTCAGACATGCTGGCTTTTAACTGTTCACAAGGTTTCTGCATTTGTACTGGCCATATCTGGATCAAAACATCTAGAAACACTAAGAATGGCTGGAGCATTGGTTTGATTTATTATAAAAGGAACTGTATTATAAAAGGAACTGTGCTGGAGTGTGTTGGCCACCACCAACAAAAATACATCATGTTTCATTGGAACCCTTCTCTGCCCTACAAAAGAACTGACTTATCACTTGACATTGAAATACAAAGCATCTGGGAGATAATAGGGAGCTGAGTAGTGAAAGCTCTACCTCCTCCAAGAGGAACCATGTGGGTGGTACTTTTGCTGTAAGCTGGGAGAGACCAGATACCCACCAACACAGGGGAGCAGGGGAAAAAGGACTAGTATTTTTGTCATTTCTGGGGACCTTTTCATGGCATAAGTGGTAAGAAAGCTGCTGCAACCCAAATGGCACTACTTTTAAAAAAACTGAGCCTTCATCATGAAAGGAGGTATCTGGGCTATTAAAATGAACCAGAGTTTAGATACCCATTCAGCAGGCACAGCAGCAAAGGTCAAGAACAAAAAGTAATTAGATGAGGAAAGCTCATCTGCGGCCACAAACTGTCACTAATAATGAAAAATACCCTTATTTGTAATTTGGAAACCGCATACCACAGGATTCTGGGGCGTGGGTAGGTTTGAGGAATAAGGGAAACTGTTTTCATTTGCCCTCACAGACAACATTGAAATATTTACAAGAAAGCATTTTCAGTTATTCAGTAGCCAGGCACACAGGCTCCTTTGCAGTTTTAGGCAAGTGGACATTATACTTTCTCATTTCTTGGTAAGAGTATGCCTGCAATGTAACATTTGTTCTGTTAATGATAACTGAATTTCCAGACATGAAAAAGGCAGCTCTCTTGAGACAATTTACTAATGTGAGAATAAAACTGTCAGGTTGAAGCCAACAAATTTTTTAAAGAGTATTCACACTTGTGCTGCTACGCAGTGTGCAGCAGTCACTAATGCTTAGGTATTCAATACAGAATTATGAGACTGGTATTTTTCTTTCATGGATATCTTTGTAATCAGTTCACTGGCATTCTACCCAATCCCCAACAAAACACTTGAGAGGAAAGACTCTTTACAGAGTGATTAAAGGAAAATAAACCTACCTGTTTATTAATTCAAAACTGGAATTTCTTTTCTTGTGGAGAATTGCCAGATGAGACAGGGAAAAAAACTTTTAAAACAAAATGTGACATTATTTGGAATCCACAAGAGGTAACAGAGGGATTAGTGACCAGATCACTGCTTTTGAAAAAATTGCATAATTCTCTTAATTTCGCAATTTTATGAAAAAAAAAATTAGCGTAGCTTAAATCCAGGTTGAAATCTGCACGTATTGTGATTTATACAATGTTTACAAGATTCTTCACTTTCATGTTTTAGAGTGTGCAGATGGCATTGTATTTTGGACTTTACTTGTTCCTAAATCACTTACTAAAGTATACATGAGACTTTTACGAATACACACATTTACAGTTTAACTCCAAGCTGGGATTTGTTAACACAGCTCAGCATCACATAGGAAAGAGTCTTGCTCCTGTCTCTATCTTGTCTGCCAGATGAGATCATAGCCAAGATGAAAGAAGATTTTTGGACTTAGAGTTGCTATAATGACTCTGCATCACCTTGTGTAAACTGTTTTGCAATAAAGAACTAATGCTAGTGGTAAAAAGACACTGTCATCTGTGATTTGGAAACCAGAATATTACAAGGTCAAGGGAAATGAAAATGAATTATAATTCTGACACTCAAAGATTATTATCTTTGTCAAATGCACAGCATTTCGCTAGGAATAACATTACATTTGAAGCTTGAATTTTTTTTCTGATAAATTAGTTCTACAACAAAAAATTAAGAAATCTCCTGAGGAGAGAAAGACATGTTATAGCCTAGGATGCATATATGTGGAACAACACAGCTTTTCTTATGTAAAGATTAAAAAAAAAAATCAGAGGAAATTAAGTTATTTTTACATATTTCTACACCAGGTACTACTTCTCTTACTCTATTAATGAACTGCATGGAAGCATAGAATCACTATGGGGAGAGCAGAGAGAGCAATAATCATTCATGAAACACAAAACACATCACGTTTAAAAGAACGCAGCCAACACATGCACAGAACTCAGCCAAAGTTACACAAACCAATTTTTTTCCAAAACCTTTATATAATTGTAAATACAACCTCAACCATTTACAGACATTACCTGGGAAAATTATTGAATTTTTAAATTAACATTAAAATTTTTTGTGACTACAGTGAACATTTCTGATTATATTAAGAATATTTTTTGTAAAAATTTCAAGATAAGTCAGTTTCAGAACACAATGACTTCTAATGCCTATGAGTTTATGTTCAAGTGAACACTTCAAAATCTTTTCACAGATGTAACACATTTATTGATTCATTGCTGTAGGTAAGTAAATTGCTCAAAAGCTATTCCTTAAAAAATATAAACAAAATTGCCCGCAGTGATTATACATAAATCTTGTCAGTATAGATGTTTATAGTACACAGTATTATTTCCACACAAGCCTTTTTATATCAGTATTTTGACGTTTTCTTAGTCAATGATTTGTACATAAAGGCCAAAAAAACCCAGCTGCTAGAAGAGAAACATATTGGGGAATAGGTATTTGCATATGCAGTTAACAAAGAACAAGAAGGTACTTAGCCTAAGGTGTTCTACACAACTTCTATTGTGATACAGTCCATTTTGATGAAAGTTCTGCATCCATCTGTTTTATTACTACTAAACATGGCA
Organism: Promerops cafer; assembly: GCA_013398275.1. Lineage (NCBI taxonomy): Eukaryota > Metazoa > Chordata > Aves > Passeriformes > Nectariniidae > Promerops > Promerops cafer. The sequence continues at coordinate 1,759,171 of VZSE01007177.1, read as the reverse complement.
TGTTCATTTATATAAAACAGTGTGGTGGAGCTGCCTGAGACCAAAAAAAACCAAACCCACAGCAAAATCTGTTAATAACTGTGAGCCACATCTCAGCTATTTTGCTTCAATGATACAAAATCTTTCCACAGAGGAAGGCTGATCTTACAGCTGTTGTTTGTTCAAATTCTCACTTGCTACAAAGAAAGTTTACTGCATGGAGAATTCACATGGAATATGACAGAAATTTCTGACCTAGTTAGGTAGACGTTCTGAGGTACAACAAAAGAACAGGCACAGGAAGAGACTGTATTTTAGCTAGTCAAAATGGTTCAATTCAAATTTTGGTTATTCAAAGTAAAAAAAAGTATCTAGGAGCATAAAGGTAAAAGAGAGATACCTACTTCTTCCCTTTAAAATAATGTTTGCAATCACTACACCAATATTACTGGATTTTTCCAGTATATATGTAGCATTTGTATCACATTTGCAATTTTATAACACAAAACCACACAAGAGTCGCATGCAAAAGAAGGTAGAAGTTGCAAAGTACATATGTTGTCTACTGCATATTGTTGAGTATTATCTTTTTTTCTTTTAATTCATTGCTTTTGTGGAAAAATAATTTGCTCAGAAAACCTCTTTTTTTGCATTTCAGAATAAAAAGACTGTGAAATAAACATTGACCTATCTACCCAGGCAGGCTGGAGCAGTGAAATGAAAAAAAGTCTTATTTTCTTAGGAAAGACAAACCAATTTCAGTCAAAGATTAGCTCCAGCTTTGATTCTACAGTAACAGAGACCGAAGTGGTATGGAAATGGAAATGGAAAAGGAAAAGAAAGAAGTAAGCAAGAAAAGCAAAAAATCTACAGCTCCATTTTTTTTCAGCAGGACTTTTACAATTTGGGAAGGAAGAAACAACACTAATAACCACCAATAAAAACTATACCTTTCATTATAACATTGAAGCTAACCAGAATTATTGGCTTGGCTCTGCAAAAATATCAGTGCAGTGAACAGAGAAAGCACTGCAGTTAAAGGTCCAAGAAATAATGGGGAATTAATGTGTGTATACATAAAATACCTAAGTGCATATGTTTCTTACTTCTCAGTGAACAAGCTATGAAAATGTAGCAGTCCAAATTCTCCTGAGAATAAATAACAGAAAAGTCTCATGATTCCTTCCTGAACTGTTCGTGAACATACATGTTCTTTCAAGGAGAGGAAATATCATGACTTAAGTAATCACCAGAGGTCAAGATAAAACTGAGGCTAATACTGAAAACATCAAATAATTAGAAATATAATCATTTCATATATCCAGTTGGGCCATACATTTATTTAGCATTCTCTTTTTCCTTTTGAAATGACATCGTTATCATCAATATTGTTGGCGTCTGTCACGGAAGTACTTGGAAGATAAAGGAAGAGTATTTTGCACCCTTATCACTGGTATAAATCACAGCCTCTTATCCCTAAAAGCTCTGTGTGACAATTTATAATAGGCTTTTCTGGTCTCCCTGGGGAGACAACAGTCCTGAACTGTGCAATAATCACACTATTGTACATTTTATAGTCTATATCTCTCACCTTTCTCGGTGTAACTAGGTAACTCACTAATACTAAGTATTGCTGTAATAAATGTGATTCACTTAATTATTTTAAAGTAGCTATGCTTTATTACACATTTAAGAGACATCAAATAATATTTTCAGATATTACCTTTATAGATCTATTATTAGTAAAATATTCCTTAAATCTCCTTTTGGTTAATATTAATTTCATTTTCTTCAGCTTTTCATGAGTTTTAACCCAGAAACAGTGCCAAAAAATTCTCCACGACCATTCTGCCTCCAAAGCATTTCCCTTTCTTTGAAAAGCCATATAACAGGAGATCTTCATACAAACAAGACACTCCATTTACCTGCAGCTGTCCCATGCAGGACAGATTTTGCCTTTGAAAGGTTTTAACAAGCCTGCTGGCTTTGGGCTGCCTTGTTCAGCTGCTCTCCATTGATCATGAACCTTCCCAGGGTGCTCTCTACCTGCTACTAGTTATTGTAGGGTCGCCACACCGAGAGAAAAGCAAATCCTCTTGTAAAAGCTCCAATTACATGACTCTTAGCCAGAGCTTCTTTATGAAAGCTGTCACCAGCTGAGAGCACAGACCATGCATCTTTTTGTGGAACAAACTCACTAAAGCAACAAGAACAAAAGACATGAATTTAAATTCCATACTTGTTCCTAGTTTGGTTTTTTTTTTAGATTTTTTACCTCTAAGCATAGCCAGTGACTTTGATGAGAAAGACCAGATCCTATATGCAAGCCACTGAAGATTTGTTCTTATTTATTTGTGTAGATTTCCTCTGCATTATGATAGGTCTAGTATGAATACAAGAGAGTGACTGGAAGATCCAAATGAAAACACCAAATGTCTAGATTACAATTGTTCAGAAAAACACTTATGCATATCTCACAAAGACTAGAAAACTCTATCTTCAGAGTCACTAACATTCTCTATTTTTGTAATAACAGTAATAACAGCAGCTGCTGATTCACAGCGATTGTCCTTCTGCAGCAGATTTATTTGGAAACAAGTATTCAATAGTAAAACAAAAGCATATGACCAATTTTTCAGCTCTATTCACTGAGGATGTATTAATAATCCTTTATTGTTAGGAACACTATGAGGCAAAGACAATACATTATAATAGTCGAAAAGATAATGGGAGATTAATAAAGTGAACTGCTCATAATTCCCTTTCCATTTATAGTCAATCATCCAACCGTATTGACAAAGCTTAAATATTATACCTTGCTTTATCATTACTATTGGAGTACAAGAATAGAATTTGAATAAGTTAGGTCCAAAGTGAGATTAGGCAATTTCTAATTAATACAGCATTTTAGACATATCTTTCAAAATATTCCATCTCTATTCATATTCTCTGTCTTTGCTTCCATGACATCAATTCATTGAATTTCTCTTTGCTTATTAACAGTGCTTTAATTTTTGTACTCTTGACCTTTGCTGATCTTACAACAAAGTTACACAGACACTGGGCATAAACCTCCCTTTTATTTCTATCTGGGGATCAAAGATCTTTACTGGGGATTTCCAGGAAAAGGTCCCCATGCACCTTTGGAAGGCAAGGCATGTTTGTTTTCCTGCTACTCTTCTGTCAACATACATGTAATCTCCTTGTACATCTACTACACATGCACCTAGAATTACAGATTATTGCTTGTAAAAAATACAGTAACTCACTTTTATAAGTTCTTTATTTCCCCACATTAGAAAGAAACATTCTGAAAGATGAAGCAGGAAATAAAATTATTTTCTAATGTTATTATTACTGTTTTAGAGCACCATAGTTTTAAAAATAACTGTATGAAAGCCTTTCATTCATTGGAATCTCCAGAACATATTCTGGCATACTTTGTCACATTTGATACATGGTAAGTAAAATACTTTTTTTTTTTAAATGTCAGCAGTTTAATGCTGATTTTAAAAGTATTTACTGCAAGTGTATGAGGAAAAAAAAGGTATTTTTTTCATTTTACCTTTATTTAGTCAGGAAAAAATCTGCTTCTATCCACTACAACATAAAGAGAAATGAGCAAAAAATGAGCAAAATCTCTCCTCCATTTCAGTTAAATTTTAATTGACAGGTAAAAGAGACAAAGGGAAGTGTATCTATTCTGTGAATATGATTTTTTTAGCCATAGAAGTTCTCATGGGTAAAATAACAGTAACGAAAACAGATCACATTGCAATTAAACACTGACTTAAAAAGAAGTTTGCAAATTACATGGTATTCTGCCTTCAGTCTTTTTTTCATTTGCCCAGTGGGAGATCATAGAATTGTTCTTAACAAAATATTTTGGAAGGTGTGGTTTTTTCCCCCTAAATAGTTTATTCCTGGTGCAAAAGCCAAAGACTATATACTCCTTTCAAAAAATCACTGTAAGTTAAAAAATAAAACAGAATAACCACTTATCTGCTACTTTCAGGAGAATTCACAGGCATGACTATGCAAAATGAATATGACTTCTTATGAAGGTTATCATAAAATTCTCCACAAAAACAATACATTAAGGGATAATAAAAGTGATGTATAGATAGATTAGATATCCCAAGCTCCCCTATTAAATGTGCTGTCTGTTTAGGACACAGCTTCTGTATTCTCTCAGTGATATTTATTTACCAAAAAACTCACATAAGAGTGGATGAAAGCAGAATTTTCCCTATTTACTGTAAGTTTAGCATTGAGCTATTAAAAGAAAACCCAAAACCTCAGGATAAAAACCTCACTTTAAAGATCTGAAGACACTAATGCATTTTTAAAGGGTGAAATTCACTTGCATGTTGGACATCAGTTAGAGGACACAAACACCAATTGGTGCATGCAATCAATCTCATTTTATCTTGAGGACAAAAGCTCAGGTTCAGACAGTGTGAATTCTGTTTACGCTCCCACGACCTCTGATTCTGGAGACTTACAGGCAGTCAGAAAAGAGAAAAAGATGAAGTGCAGATCTGGGCAGAATTTAGGTCAGCTGGATTTCCATGCAACATCCCACCTCTGCAAGCTGCTGCGAGCCACCTTGCTGACTCTGAGAGCTCTGAATGAACGGAACAAGCTCAAGGACGAGACTGTTTCAGCAATGTCTAAACAAGTGATCTACCACAGAAATGAAATCTTCCCTGATCAAATACTTTGCATTAATCTCTGGAGAAAGAACGCTTGATTGTGTGGTAAAGTTAATTTTATTACACTGCCTGCCTCTTTTTACAACCAGTACACCTCTTAAAGATTACTCAAAGATATAGCCATATTTTATCTAAAATTGCCCAACATCTGCCACACAATCTGCAAGTAGTTTTGACATGAATTTTGAGGGTTTTAAGGCTCCAATTTTTATATAATTTATATAATATGCTTCTAAGTTTAAGGCTTATACCACAGTGTTTCATATAACTTTTTTAATTTTTTTTTTTTTTAATTGCACAATACACAGCCAGTCTTTTCAAACCTTAAAAAAAGGCACATCTCTCATTTTTAGCCTAGGGCCTAAAGAAACTACTAACCTAGGAACAAAGACTTCTAACTCTAAATCAAAATGTAACATTGAGGAAATAAATTCCCTGTATAAGAAAGGAAACACTCTTGACATATGTATTTATATATTTATGTTGAAACAGAATTACTGTCCAGCACCTGATTGGTCAGGACATTAGTATGGTCTTGATGGTCTTAATTCTTCAGATACTGGGCAAGGAAGGAGAGCAAAAGAAAACTTTTTTTTTGCATAACAATTTAATATATTAACACCCATTTAATTAACAAACAAAATACAGACACTACACAAAGGGAACTCTCAGATGTATATTCACAAAGATGGGCAGGAGTCCTTGGTCAGAAGAGGTTATATCAGCCAGACAGGACCTTGGGTTCTTCTTGGCTATTGTAGAGCTTCAAAAGAGAGTTGACCTCTGCTCAGCTGTGCTTCAAAAGGAAATGCAGTGAGGCACATCTCCTTTGAAGCTACAAATCACCTTAAGAGAACTGGGTCAGCACCATGTTCTTCTGAATCCCCCCAAGCACTTTGAAAGCTAGAAGGGAAGTCTTTAATATCATCTCTGGCTGCTTCCAGCAAGATGAAAGAAACTACCTTAAGTTACACTGAAAATATGAAAAATTCTAATTTTTTGACCCATTCTCCTAGAGATGTAACAGTGCAACTTCATCAGGTTTAGGAGCTCTGTTCACCAAGCCATTATCCAAGTCAGGAAGAGATTGTGACATTTTAATCCTATGTTCCCTCAGATTGTCTATTTGTGAATTAGAAAGGAATGTTTGAAAATTATAATGAACAATTACTTCTGGAATCAGAAACGGCCACAGTTTCAACCCTTTTCAGAAACAGAATGATAAAACTGTTCTGCTCCAGGGAACACCATCTGAGGATACACAGCACAACCACAGATACAGCAAGTCAAGCACAAACTATTCCCCTGCTCAGTGCCCCTCAGAGATGACATTTAAATTTAAAAGACTGTTTGATTCTAAAAACCTTCCAGTGACTGTCAACTCTGACTAGAACCTCACTTTCTTTAAGGATACACATTTTTGTGTAGTACAGTGATGCTGATTAGAGTTATCAGATGACTAAGGAAATCATATCAGATGCACAGTTTAAATAAAACTAACTATAGAGCCTAACTTTATAAAATATTAATTATTTATCAGAAATTCCAATCCAGATTTCTCAGCTCCATGATCAGTCCCCACTGAACTTACTAGAGGGGAATCAATCTATTGCACACCTATTTCTTTTTTTTTCCTCTGACATCTGGATAGGACCAAAGAACGAGAGTACATCTCCCCTCCAGCATTTTTTACATCCCATCCCACAAGCAACTTAGGGTTTGTTTGTTTTTTCACTGTTATGACATTTAGCTGTATCACTCTTGTGACCATCTCCTTTCAAATATATGCCCAGTTCTGGAAAATTCAAATACCTGGGCCCATTAATTCTTTTACTTAATGCTTCACAAAAATAATAATAAAAGAAACAAACCCTATGCTTAAGTCATTCAAAGACTGTTTTCTTCTGCTGTTTTTGTTATGCAATCTACCTGCAAATAAAGTTATGCTCAAATCTAGAGACAGCACGAGAAACATTTTCCTCTTATGGGAAAATTCTTTACTCATCAGAAATATTCACTGTCCTAGACTGCCAATTAATCCTTGAAGCCATAAAGCAAACCACTCAACCACATTTTGACATGAGTAAAGACTGAAATAGTCCAGAATTTTGCTTTGAAAGTTGTGGGGGTTGAGTCTTTGAACTTTTGGGCTGCCCCTGAGAGCTGAGGTGCTGGCCCATAGGGATGTGAAAGTACCCACTTTCTCCTGTGCTCAAGAGACAGGAAGGCTCCATCTCCATAATTGATTAATCCATCTGCGGGTAACACCATGGTACCAAGCTGCTGGAATATGATGCGAGGGCGCTTGGAACCACTTTCCTCCATGTGGCCAATGACCAATGGACATCCTCTGGATCTCAGAGACCTTACTACTTTTTAGATTGCTATAGATGACTTCCAGCACTCCTGATTCTCTCAAGTACCAGATACCATCATCTGCAGTGGTCCACTTTCCTGGGAGTTCACAAGATCTTCCTTAAACAGGTACCTTGCCCTCACACTTGAGAGGAGCCATCTCCAGAGACTGCAAATTGCTTCTTCTTCTTTGATTCCTCTTTCAATTCCCGGATCTCTAGAAAGGGATCCCAGCTGTTGGGTGTCATGACCTTCTAACTGCCAGGCAGAAATCCAATCACCTGGTGAACGGCTGTAATCTTTTCACAAGTCTTGAAGCTCTGATGATGTCAGGGACCAGTTAACTGGCTTCTTGTTTCATTTGTTTCACTCGTTTCCATTTCTTTGTTGAAGGACCGGCTTCTTGATCCCTCTTCTCCTTGTTTCCCTGCTTCTTCTTCTTCTTCTTCCTCCCTTTCTAATGGATGATATGGACATGTAGTTTGCCATTTCCTTTCTGTTTTTTTTTTTTCCACTACTGGGGCAATTACTGCAGTAGTTGTTGTTTGAGTCCCTATCTCAGCCACAGTGTCCTCAAGTGTAGTTTGGGTTCCTGCTCCCACTAGTTATTGAGGCAACTGCTGCTTCAACAGTTCAGTGCTCTACAGAGTGCTACAGTCCTCTGAGAGTACTGAACTGTGACTTGATAGGCACAGGCCAGGCCCGGTACAGGGCGAGAAGCTGCTGGTTTTCATTGTGGTAGGCAAGGCAGCCTTCCATCAGGTCATGTCTCAGTGTGCCACCTGTTCAGGTGTAAAGTCCCAGGTAACAGGAGGTAGTAACCACTCTGGGAACCTGCCCAAATCCCTCCACATACCTTTTCACCCAGCAACTGGATGCCTCAGGGCAGATTTCAGTACCTCCTCACCTAAAATTTGTTTTCTCTTACACTGGGATGACACCAGATGTCACGAACCCCACAGCGTGCCAACAGTATTAGTATTATTAACAGTATTAAAGAGCACACCTAAGGACAAGTAATGACCATGGGAGCCTGCATTATAAAAGCATTCACATCAACCTCGGGCAGGGAAGAGGGGGTGTATTCCCTCACTGTCCACAGAGGATAGCTCCCCCCACATAACTAGGCCGTCAGTGTCAGGGAAAAGCACAGAGCCATTGTTTGTGTTAACATGTTCCCAAATTCAGCAAAATAAAGAGATAAGCCGTGCAGCTGTGAAACTCTGTGTCCCACACAGGAGCTTGCTGCTAGATAACTGGTTGTCCCCCTCCCAGGATCTTGCCCACCCCTGGCCCTTTGATGGGGGATGTTGAGAGACAGCACTGATGCTCTGCCAGCCCTGCCCAGCAGCAGCCAAACAAAAGATATTATCAACACTTTTCCAGCTCAGCCAGACCCAATACAAAAGGAAAAGTTCACAACAAGCCATCTCAACTTCCCTTCAATATTCTACAAACATGAAATCCAATACCATTCTACCAGCTCATTTCTGCAAGAAAAGGAGCATTCTGCTCACAATACAAAAATGTATGCAACCACTCAAAGGGTTTAAAGTCAGAACTGTAACATGCAGTCTGCTTTTACTCCCCTCAGAAATTTGTCCAGAGTAAAGAAGATAAAGGCACAACTTACAGAAACATAAGGACACAACTAGGTGTGTGCTAATGGCAAGTTCCAACATACCCAATATGAGTTCACTGTGCAGTAAAATTGACACCTGAATAGTGAATCTAACACCATCACAACTCCTCAGACTTTCTGGGCTCAACCTGCAAACCCAGACCACATGGGATTAGCAGCTACGTGCTAACACACTCACAATAAGAATCAGGCTCACCATACAAATGCTGCATTGATTAGAAATGGGAGAATGCTATACCAGATTAAGAAACACATGAAAGCCAACAGCCACAGGAAGGATTGAGGCAGATTCACACTTCACAGCCCAAATTTCCATCGTGTTTGCTAATAGTTCAAGGAGTAGAAACTCCATCCCTGCTTGCTCCTCAGTTTTCATCTCACATTATTTAATCTAAATTTAAAGTTTTTAACAGTCTTGCATCAAGTACCAAACAGAAGTATTTGCTGGATCTTCTGGCTATGGGGATCATGGACAATACTTCTATGGAAATTAGTCAGATAAAATGAACACTTTATCAGTCAGGACTCCCCAAATTTAAATATATTCTTAAAAATATTAACACCTATCATTCTCACAGAAGAGAGAATTCATCAGAGGGCATTCCATTAAGGAAATAGTATATGAAAAGAGACACTCTGCTGAAAACAAAAAGCTATTCAAATATACTTTAAAACAGCAGAAAACATTAATTCTTTACACAGGAATTCTGAGTTTACCCCCTCAATTACAAATACCTAGAATGACATGCTTGCTTGAAAACTGACAGTACGCAACAGCCCAGCCTCCTGTTAAAACTCTCATCATACACACTGAGCTCAAACCAAATGATAAAGAGTATCACACTTTCTTCTTCAATGACATTCAACTTTCTGTGTTCCAGATGGCTTTTAAGCATTATGTTTAAGATCCTTTGCTAGAGTAATCTAGCACTTAAGAGTAATCTGGCACTTAAGATCTTTGGACATTTTTGTTTTAGGAGTATCCACTAAACTATATCCATGTTGCCACTATGCTGCCATTCTCACCACGTCATTCTCTTTGACTTTACTGGAAATGCAGTCTGAACATGCAAAACTCGCTCTGGACCTGAGAATCTTTTGCTTGCATTTATTTTATTCATTCTTTTTCTACCAGACACAAAACAGGTAACAACTACAGCTCTATCAGCTAAAGGTAAGGATATCACATGACAAAATGTGCAGTTACTCTAATTCATAAACACAATATCCTATAACTGGAAATGAATGGCAACACTGGTGATGCCCTCATTGTATCTTAGGCCTCATTTGGCAATGATACGTCCTGGATAACAAATCTTGTACACCTGCATGTAAGATAACAGCCATGCCAATCTTGTCATAGTGATAGAAGTCGCCAGCAGTATGAAACCTTTATCACAGTTATTTTTCTGCTTATCAAATATAAAACCAATAAGAGACATCATAATGTCATTTCCCCATTATTTTCCTCAATAACAAGCAACTTTGGGAACCCTCCAATTTTAAAGCAGTCCACTTTGCCATATTCCTTTAAAATAACGGGACTGGGCAATATACAAGCTTAGGCAGAGATAAAATAAAATTGCAAGTAGGAGTGTCAGCACTCTGGAAGAACAGCTGCTACAAGTGGCATTTAAGGCTCCTATGAAATTTATTGCCAGAACCCAGCAATTTGAGAAAATTAAAAACGTAAGAAATATACAGTTATAAAAAAATCATTTTAGCAATAATTTGTAATCAACTGATGAAATTCATAGTTTAAACTCTCACACTGCAAATTGCATGGCTCAGTTTTACACAGCTAGAAGAGAATGATGAGATCTTATAACATACTGTATTAACCATTATTAGCAAGAACTGCAGAAAAAAAATCATATTAAATGAGTTAACACGAATTCAGATTTGAGAAGGTATATTTGTAAGCTACCAAACATACTCAATCAGAATTTACTCTTTCAGTAAATTCTAAGATAAATGTCTAGTGTTTATATAAAATATAGAAAAATATTTACAAATACAAATGGAAAGACTTAAAATGAAAACTCCTACTGAATTATGTATGATCTTGTTTTCCATTATTCAGATAGAGTTAGGCTCCCAAGCTGAATTTAAAAATCAAGATTTAGTTCTCTAAGGATGTGGATCTTATGTGTTTAAATGACCTGTGAATAGGGAATATACCTTACTTGCATTTAAGCATGGGTAGCGTTTTTAAAATGCAACTTTCTTGTGCTCCTAAGCAATATGTTGATGCAACGACTACTTTTAATTCCAGTTTCAGAACATGTTAGAAAACAGTATTTTTACTACTGAATGTATATACAGATATATGTGTATATAGAAGAGGATAATTCATAAAAACCTTTTAAAAAGTTTGCCAGAATAGTGTTTTTTCTATAGCTGATAATAAACAAGAAGTATTATAAATAATTTTAAAGCCTATATTAGAAAGGATTGTAAAGATTCCTACTTTATACACTAATCTGTCCATAGTATTTCAAAGCTGATTTTCTTGGTGCTTCATTTTAGGAAGATGGCTGATATGCATAAGTACGAATTTACAAAAAAAAAAAAAAGCTAAAGTCCATCAATGTTACCTAGCTATAAAAATGACAGATCTAAGAAATGACAAAGACAGCTCTATTCTATATCAGGAAAAGAGGAAACTTTCTTAAGAATATATCTTGTTTTAAGACATACAGTGTATCCTATTTGAAGATAGGATTTTAACTGCAGTAGCATTCACTAGTAATTAGGTATGTTTTTTTTCTACACCATTTTTTTCCACTAAAGTTAATTAAATAAATTTATTAAGAAATAATTTGATATCATTTCCATTAGCTGAATTAATGAATTAATTAAAAAGTGGTTTAAAGCGCTGGAGCAATGATTTCCAAAGTTTACTCTGGAATGCTGTAAGATTGTGAGGGTACTTACTTTCTTGTTAGACATCTGTCTTTTGCACTTTATATTTCCACAGCACGGTCATGAAACAAACATCTGTGAGGGTCTGAAATAGATCTGCGCCGAAGGTCACTACCTACAGACTGAGCAGCTGTGCACACCCATCTGGGTAAACCCCGGCCGTTTGGCATAAGGACACATTACATCACCAGCAACATTAGAAACTGGAAACTTCATGAAAATTTGGCTTTGTATTTCTAAAATTTTACAAGGTGACTGTGGTGTGCATGAGGTTTCTTTTAAAATTATGTTCAAGCAAGTAATACCTCTGAAATAGATTTTCATTTGCCTAGACAAAATGCCCTATGCCACCTGATCAGATCAGATTATTCTATGGTACTTTAGAACCAAAACACCTTCACCAGACTTTGCAGAACCACTTTTTTTTCTTTTAAAATACACATATACCAGGGAACTATCTCCAGTCATAGTTACTGATGTCAGTTTTATTTAGTTACTTGGGCAGTAACAACTCAAGTACCTGACATTTTAGGCAGGGTACTGAGGGAAGTAATTCTTATTTTTAATTAAGTAGGGCATTGCTTTGAACTTCTTCAAGTTGTAATGCTCCTGTGCTACAGATCTGCCCTTATCACTAGGTTAAAATGAAAACATTGGAGAAAGATCTGGCATTTTACAAACAACACACAAAATGTACAGCTAATGCAATGCACAGCTAATACAGTTTTGGATCCCTCTCAGCTGCAGCAAGGGTGCATTGCTCATATCCAGACCAACGCTCTGGAAGGAGCCTCTTTCCAAACCTGAATAGTAGGTAAGTTCTTTATTTCTCTTTTTAATTTTTTTAACTTAGAACTTCTCACACCTCATTTTATCAAAATTGACACACTGTCTTATTTTGAAACCCCGTGCTTAGAGATAAGTAGGCTTTGAAATGTTTCATCAGACATGAATCTCAAAGAGCTCCTGCTGCCAAATGGCACATACATGGACCAGCTGTATGCTAGTGGATGTCATTGGGATTTTCTTCAAGTGAAAAAGGTATGCACATCTAGAGAACCTTAATATGAAGGAAAAGTCTACTGTTACCAGTCCAAGTCTCGGCAGCTACTAATATTCAAAAAAGTTCAAGATCTAGCATTCCTAATTATGATGACAAATAACTTTGAAACACCACATTTGACAAAACTTCTTCAGGTGTTCCTTGCTGCTTTTACCAGTGGCTCTAGCTACAGCTTCCAGCTTCTATTTTTAGTCTCCTCCCAAAGTATTCAGGAAAGAGCAGACTTTCGTTACAATTTGCTTTAAGACAAATTGCTGATGACTAGAAGATAAGCCTGTGTCACACTTGTTAGACCTTAATGCACAGAAAACATACTTTTTCAGATTTTAAATGCAGTATTTAATTAAGAAATTTAGATAAGCCCAAAATGTGGAATGCACTTCAATAATGCTAGAGATCACTGTACTGATAGTGTTGCATTAGCATGCATAGTTAATGTATTCACAGCATGTAAATCTCTTATACTCTTTTGGGATAAAGATTATGGTTTGCAGAGATTTTCATTTTCCATCTCTCTCCCAACACGAAGGTTGTATTTTTGACTTTTACTGGAAGCAACGTGCAATTGCATCTCTGCTGATTTTCTCTAAAAACCTATAAAGTGGTAGCCACTAGAAATAAGGAATCCAATTCTTACGGGGATTCCCATCCAAAACTCTCTCACTGACCCTCAAGTCAAGCTAGAAGTTTTAAGACATGCTCAACAAGGAGCAGGTCAAATTAATGGATTAGAGTTTCAGAGCCCTATTCCTTTGCTGTAATCATGTAGGCTAGGGGCTGCCTGGCTTGGGGTTCTTTATTTGTTTGGTTTTGCAATCTGTGCAACAATGTAACTTCATATTCTCACAGAACTGTAACAGTATCTGTACACAAAAAAAAAAAACACGAATGAATTACAGAAAGCACAGCCCATTTCAAACTCAAAAATAAACTTTTACTTTAAAAAAAAGAAACAAAAAAGAAAATTAAGTAACCTTTAGTTACTGAACAGACTTCAGTAAAGTATTGGGAGTGGGAGGGGAAGGTGGAGAAGAAGAAAATCACACAACAAAAACACCTAAATATTATGTGCTAATCTTGCAATACTTGTATCTTTGTTAATGACAAGTTTCATGACACCAGGTGTCTGTCTCTCCCCAGCTGTCCTTCTACACTCTGAAGGAAATGACATGACCATGAAAAGGTCAGGAAGAAAAGACAGAATACCACCAATTGCACAAAACTGCAGGGATGATATTCAAAATAAAACTGTTGAAGCATTCCAGTTGATGTCTTCATAAAACCAACAATTAAACCCTTACTCACTGTCCTTGAAAGTAGTGACTGCAGCCCCAATTAAAAGTCCTACATATGTGCAACAGTGAGTTAACAACTCTTTTTGCCATTCTCTCTCCAGAGCTCATTAATGCACTGCTGTTACTCCCCCTCCTGCAGATCATCTTTTATTTTCACAGCATCCCAAATAACTTCATTGTCTGCCAAGCTGGGATGTTTTTCTTTTATTTCTATTTCTTTAAATAGTTTACAGTTTACAAGATTTTACTCTGAGTTGCTTCACTCACTTCTAAGTGTCTACACAGAACATACTTCCCCATTGGAGTTCCTATGGAATCCAAATTACAAAGAACATATGCAATAATCTGCTTATTTCCTCCTTTCCTCTGTTGACTATCAGACATAATCATTCTTAGGATAATACAAATGGTCTAAAAGCTCTAGGGACTATATTGCTTAGCTACTCACTACAAAACAATAAAAATGACAAAACTGAGAAAAACACTTCATGGAGACATACAAAATTTTGTGTTTCTGCTGGACATTCTGAGTCTTTTCACTTGTAAATTTACTTTATTTAATTTTTATGTGAAAGAAAAAAAACATTTTATTCTTATTGATAGTCCATTTTCCAACCTGTAAACTGTGTATTTCACTGACCATTTTTATGTCCCTACTTTGTTTACTGAGTCCTCCACATACAGCATCTTATACCACACAGCATTTCTGGCTAATGCTCACTGGGTCTGCTTTCAGTGTGGGAGGATTCACACAAAATATTCCCGTGTTTCAAACAGGTTTGCTCTAAGTCCAGCAACTCTCCTGTTTGACTCTTTGGAAGGGTGCAATCAGCATCACATATGTCACTTATTGGAATTTAAGGGATAAAAAAAGAAGTTCCATCATTGTGTTCATGACAGGGATTTGATTCAGTGAGAGGGTTTACAATCATAGCTTTTTTAATATGGTGTGTCAAAAAGTATGCAACATGCAACAGCACATGAATCTTTAAAGAAGCTGCTACTGAAAGACCAAACACTGAAGTATTCCTCCTCCTAAGAAGGTTTGCCATAACTTGCTCAGTGTCTCCTTAAGCAGTTTCAGAAGTCCTTTTGGGTTTTAAATACAATGCTTTTTCTGTTATATAAACTGCATCAATAAACATTTTTGTTCATGAACAGGAAGTTAAATGTCAATTAATGTAAACATTCATTTGAATATTTTTTTCCACTAGAGTTTTTGCATTTTCTTCCAAGTTCGTGGAATTTAAAAACAATTTTCCCTGAGCTCAGCTAGTGTGATAAATTATTGAAGATTCAAAGAGACAAGTTTCCCAACACATTAGAGTTAATCTTGAAGTCACTAAAATTAGAGCACTTTATAATACTTAAAAACTTAAAATCTGATACAGGTGTTTTAAGTGTCTGTCTGCAATTTTGTATCTCTCTGGAATATTTTTAATTGAAAGTGAATTGTGTAAACTGTTAGGGCTGTCATAATCTTTTATATGGCTGGAACTTGCAATTCTGCAACCAAACTACAATGAGTAGATTACTACAGTATATTAAAAAAATAAGAATTCAAGATCAGATAGTTTTATAGCATGCTTCCTATTAGCACTTTTCTCTCCTTTCTCTGTCTTAGCTAAAATAAAATGTATTTGTAAACAAAATAATTAGTAGATTTATATACACAAATATTATATTTAACACAGACATCTTATACATTAAATATTTCTATCTTTTGAGTTTTAGTTCCGCAACACATAGAATCATCCCTGTCTCATTCCTACCCCATGGCATTACATTCTATGGACTATTTTGGTTGGGATGTTACAATCACAGCTGAACATACTCATACCTAGTACACAAATACAAAATCTACCATGGTTTTCTCCAGAAAGATAAATGGAGAAAAGGCAAGGAGAAGTGGGGACCAAAAAGGGAATGAAGCACAGCAGTTAGTTCTCAATATAAACTGGCAAATGCTGTAAGTACCACTCTGAGATTTCAGATACACTATTAGAATCTAACAAAACAATAAATTTTCAACAATTAGAAAGAATGCCAATAAGAAAAGCATGATTCTGATTGCATAACAAATGTAATTGTAAGCTTGGGTCTTGAAAATACACAATATTGCTCTTTCACACAGGCAAACATTTTCTCTCTGTTATTACTTGTTGTTAGTTTCCCAGTAAGATGTGTCCCTGAACGCACATTTGTATACTTTTGTATTTTCCTAGAAAAAGTGACTCCTATTTCCTGCCTGTTTCAGTTCTCCTCTGCTTTACAAAACATCAAATTGTTTTAAGATACACTGTCTGCAGCACTTCTCTGAGCTGGGTGGAAGTAGATTAAAAAGAAAAGCTCATACAGACAGGCACTGCTACCAGCCGAGAGACAGCAGGCATTTCACTTGGGCTCTGCTGTGCTGGTAGTTTCCAACTCCCTGCTGAACAGCAGCTGTTGGCTCAGAGAACGATTCTCCCCTCTGCCCCAGTGTAAAATCAAACCCATTACACCACAGATTTTTCTGACATGTATCTGCCTTGCTGCGTACCTTCACCACTGGTGCAATCTCCACGTGGCTTCTCAGGCCAGAGTGGCTCACATGCTCACTGCTCCCAGAAGGACCTTCCTGGCTGCTGCTTGGCCCCAGCTGGAGCCTTCTGTGGCCCAAGACATAATTGTGAGCTTTTGGATTCAATATCCTTGAAGCACTGAGAAGGCTGTGGTGCAACTTGTCAGTGCATTTATAACACAGTGCTGAGGACTTGCATTGCATGCCATAAGAGGATGCAGAGAAATTTTAGGACAAAATATGTTTACTTGGATAACTCTGAGAGACCAGAACATAGAAACAAACTCACTACCATTATGCTGTTTCCTACTAAAATAAACATACTAATAATGCAGACCCTTTCCTTTTTTCATTTATCTTTACCCTGTACAAACTTAAATGCCCTCAAATTTCCTATAGTTAACCACATATGAAACAGCTCTAAGGATATACCATTACATAAAAAAACAATATATTCACAATATATCTATTGTAAGTTAAGCTCCTATTATATGCAAGCTTTGTTGCAAATGTCCCTATAATTTAAGAATAATCTAAAAAATTTTTAGGAAAGATTGTGCACTCTAGTTCACTTGAGCTGAGGTTAAGAAAAAATTACCAATTTGTGATATAATAAACTAAAATAAACTGCCTTGGAAATTATACAGGCTTTAATATACTTTGTAAAAATATTCTGTTCCTCAATTCTTAAAAGTCTGTTTCTTCTATCACCTTCACAAACTGGTTTGGAAAAAACATATCACAGAAACCTCTCTCTTGATTTTTGTTGGTTATAACAATAATTGTAACAGTGCAATTAGTGTATTTAGTGTGCATTTTAAAACACTAAGCAGATACCAGTAAAACAACTCCAAGAGCAAATTCTTTCACCTTCCTTTTGCTTCCTTCTTCCTTGACCATGTCCTGTGATGAAGGTCCTGTAACCTCCTTCCTGTAGCACAAAACTCAAAGGCGCTGTGATTTTCTTTTTACGCTCATCTTCAGTTGCAGGCACCTTTAGCTTTTCACTGGTAATAAATGTTTTCCTTTTTAAGGAAGAATTCTTTCCTGCTACTGTCACATCACCTTTCTCCTGAAGTCTCCTGCCCCATCACTTTTACTTTTTCTCCCTTCCCACTTCCTCTTTTCTGTTTCTAATCCACCCTAACTGCATCAGAAAATGAGTTAAAGTCATAAAGTAAATCACAGCAGATAACCAGGTTATTTTGTATATAAACATATAAATCACACACAGTCTTACAGAAAGTATGGAGCTCAGCTTCAAACAGTTAATTCTTACTGGTTCTCAGATCTTTGGAGAAAGGCAGGGATAAAGGAATGGAGACACCCATTTGTGCCTCCAGCTAGTTTCAACTAGATTAACTTTTAATATCTCCTATATTTTATTTCTGTAAGTACAGTGCTAAATCTAAGTCCACAAATGTGTCTGTCTCTATGCCACACACAAAACAGGTAAATAAATCAGTCCCTTTCCTTGGCTTGGTTTGCTACCAGCTCCTCTATCCAATACTTAAGACAAAATACAAGATTTGCCTTTTCTCTATACTGCTTGCTACCCATATTCTTCTTTTTCACATTGTGATATTAGCACTGCAAAGATATCAGGTACCTTGAGAAAGCAATGCACATTCAGGTAATGTCCCTCCCATAATCTTTCTTACATTGGACAATAACAGAGACATATTCTACGCATAAATCAATCACACAATACAATCACTTTAGACAGATATAAAAGAGGTTTTCCATAATACTGACCAATGCCATGGAGAAAAAGAAAGGAGGGCACAAATCAAGATGAGTGCAGGTCACTCATTAACTTAAGCAGAGGAAATCCTAAAGTCTGGCTACCTTTCAAATCACATCTCTAAAAATCAGCAACATCAAACTTATCTCCTGTGCTGACAACAGTAATTCATAGCTTTTGAAAAGAGGACTTATCTACTTTCTTTTCAGTAGAAAATATATTTTTCTAATGGCAAAACAGGGAAAAAACAGTTATTAGTCAACCCAGCTTTTCAGTATGAAGCTCTCACTTTACAAAGCTTGCCATGCATCTGGATTTATACCTCAATTAATTTAATTGGATCAGCCAGAAAAAAAAAAAAAGGCACTGAATGGGCACTGTTCAAGTTTTGTTAAGCATCTTCTCAATGCATTTATTAGGTCATCAACATACAAGAAAGAATCTTATGAGAATTCAAAGGTGGAATGCATGGGGAGAGGAAAAAAACCCTGAAAATCACTAACTTCCAAGACCTTCAAAGGGTGCAGAAGGTTTTTCTAGTTGGCCAGGTCAGAGAAGTGTTTTCCTTCTTCACCGTGACAGAGTGCATAGCCCTCCTAATAGAGGCATGTCGGTATAAAATAAACACCTCTTGCTCCAGTTTTATTATTGTTCTGCTCCCTGACTTCTGTATAGCAAAGACCAAAGATGATTCAACTTCCAGCTCTGAAGTCAGTCCTGTTATTGACTCCACTAACAGCAGGAGCAGAACAGAAGTAAATTTCCTCAAGAAAGAAAATTCACTCTATGCTGCTTTTATTTCTGGCTTACAGCGATCTGGAGCAGACAACACCAAGGCACACATCACCTTATGTGTGCCAAGCCTTCAGCCTGAGAAATCAGGCAATGAAGCTACTATACCTGAGCTTTACCATAATAATAATAATAATAATAATAATAATAATAATAATAATAATAATAATAATAATAATAATAACAATAACAACAACAACAATAATAATAATAATAATAATAATAATAATAATTGCCTTCTCGCAATTGATAATATTGCCTTCTCTCTGCCATTCTTTTTCTTGAGGACAAGACATTTGTCTAACAAGACCTTTTAAGTCACACCTTGTATTTAGAAGTGAATTAATATTCCATGGGGGAAAAAACTGCCATGTAATTCCTTCCAAATTAGTCTATTTTTTTTCAGTAGCTTTGATGACACTTTATTAAGGCACTAAGGCTACTGCAGGTGAATAAGAACAATGGGAATAACCCATCAAGAAAAAAAATGCTCTTGAAAATACCACTGGGCGCTAGACCTGTCTTCTTGTTAGCTCTATTTTGTACAGCAACAGCTGGCACTTGAGACCAAGTCACAGTAATGCCAAATCACTTTGCTGTACAAAGGGTTACACTTTTTGCCAAAACCGACACCGCTTGCTCAGACTCTGATTTGAAAAAAATGGTGGGGAAACTAACTTTTAAAAACCGTGAAAAACACTTCTTTCCTTGCAGTCTCTTGTGAGTTTGTGACGTTAGAGTAAGCAGGTCACAGCATGCCCTCAGAGCTCCCACTCACCAGTTTACTCTGCTGCTTGTGTGTTTGTATATGGATATCCACTGTGATAAGTCACTGTGAATGATGGCAGTTAATGCACTTAGAATGTGGAACTAGTGTTACCTTTTTTAACTTGTCTGTAACTGTTTGGATGATATTGATCTGTTCTCATGTTTTCATCATCTTTCTTGAAGAGAATCTAAAGGGACCTGAGGAGAAAAATCTCTGTAACTGTGGATTAAAGGATTGACAGTTACCAATCTCTCACAATAATGCAAGCTCCTTGTGGATGTCTTCATGATGTGGATCCTTGTGGGTCCCTCCCAACTCAGGATATTCTATGATTATATGATTCCTTCCCACTGCAGGAATGGTTTTGCTTAACCACCTCTAATGACTGCGACTATTCCACAGACTGCAAGAACATTTCTCATATTGCCAGGACAATGAGAAGTTCATTTAGCTACCTCCAGTAACAGGAACAAAGCAAGCTTACAGTACAGGTAAACCTCACTCTATCCCTGTTCATATAGTTTCCCTAGAAATTGCTGACTGTTAACGAGGAGAATGAATTACCCATTTAGCTCATTATCTAAGAGTCTTTTACACTCAGCAAAAATCCCACCATCATTATAGCTTCACACTTATTTTCTATAATAGTACTCTCTCACTGGAAAGAAGACAAACATGAAAGTCCCCCAAACCAAGAGTGGATGATATCCCAAAATACTAATGTAGTGACTATTTGAGATTACTGATGATTTTTAAGGAACTTCTTTTTTTTCTGGATCAAATGGCATTGTGTTTCGCTTAACTTACCTTTGGTGAGTTATATTTAGCAATATTTAACCTGACTTCTTCTTCATGGTTTTCATATTGTGAAATTCCAAAGCTCCCAATTTAAGACAATGACTAAGGAAAATATAAAATAACCAGATTCATCTTCCTCTCTTGCTATATCAAGAAAAAAAAAAAGCTTAACTAAGCCTTTTTTATATAAAAACACTGAGTTATCAATCACTGTGTCTGACCCAAGTATTCTTTCTGTCTAGAAATTTTCGCTATTTTATTGCTTAACATGTTAGAAAACAAACAAAAAATATGAATCATTGTTTCAATACCAGGCAGCAACTATCTTTCAATCCTTGCTAACACACGGGAAATGAATTCATTGTTTACTGAAAGCACTGTCTTACTCCATTGGGGCTGTTTGTCAGTTCCTCCAGGGTGACACTAAATCAAGTTGCAAAGTACTGTAATGTAAATCACAGCCTAATTTACTTGTCACTGTGTTGTGACACTTGGTTAAAAATGCTTTTTAATTGCAAAGATAAATTATACATTAACAATTCTTGGTGGCAGTTTCAATACTGCATCAGATTATTTCACTCTAGAGAAAGGAGCTGAACAACTACACAACCACAAGCTATGACAGAATATTTTTAAATTGTCGGGTTGTTCAGATTGATGGTGTTGGTAGTGTTGTGATGATGAGTTCTGTCCTCCACAAAAACAAAAGACATAATCAGTCTTTTATATTCAGTAACTCATGAAGAAAAAGCACTTTGTTTTCTTGAACCTTTCAGATCACTCCAGCTTCTTGCCTGCAAATTAGTCTGACTCCCTATAGTAATATGAACTGGTTCTCAATCATGCTGAAAAATAAGCCTTTCTCTATTCTATAATCTAGGACAGGGAAATGATTGAAAATAGAACAAAATATTGTTAGAAAAAAATAAGAAAGTTGTTGAGTAATCTTTAGTGATTTTGAGTATCTTCACCTTAGGAATTGCAATTTTCTCCACACAAACTAGGTTTTTCCTGCTGGAAGCTAGACAGGATCTGGTACCACCCTGCAGCTAGTAGCCAGCAAGCAAGGAACAGTAGTCAATGCCCTAGAGGTAAAAGGCTCCACATTGAGGTTACTGGCATTGGACCAGAACAAAGCACTCTGCAGAATGCGACAGTCAATCCTACAGTTCACCTGTACCTATTGCATTTTGTGCATGCTATTCCTCAGTCATGCAGTTCCCATGTATGTCAATTACAGCCTACTATAGTGTAGGTTGCTCTAGCAGATGTGTCTGTGCCCCCCACAATCACAGAATCACAGAATAGGGAAGGTTGGAAGGGACCTCCAGCTACAGCAGGGTCATCCCAGAGCACGTGGCACAGGATTGTGTCCAGATGGTTCTTGAACAACTCCAGTGAGGGAGACTCCACAACCTCACTGGACAATCTTTCTGGTGCTCAGTCACCCACACAGTGAAGAAGTTCTTCCTCAAGTTCAGGTGGAACTTCCTGCCCATTGCCTCTTGTCCTATTGTTTGGCACCACTGAGCAGAGCCTGGCTCCATCCTCTTGGCACCCTCCCTTCAGGTACTGACAGACATGGATGAGGTCCCCTCTCAGTTATGACTTCTCAAGGCTGAACAGGCTCAGCTCCCTCAGCCTGTCCTCATAAGAGAGATGCTCCAGCCTCCCAGTCATCTTCGTCACCCTTCACTGGATGTGCTGCAGGAGCTCCAAGTCTCTCTTGTCCTGAGGAGCCCAGACCTGGACACAGCACTCCATGTGAGGACGCATCAGAGCTGAGTAAAGGGGCAGGCTCACCTCCCTTGCCCTGCTGGAATGTTCTTCCTAATGCACCCCAGGACACCGTTGGCCTCTTGGCCACAAGCTCACACTGCTGGCTCATGGACAGCTTGGTGTCCACCAGGACCCCCAGGTCCTTCTTCCATAAGCTGCTTTCCAGCAGCTCAGCCCCAGCCTGAACTGGTGCATGGGGTTATTCCTTCCCAGGTGCAGTACCCTGCATTAGCCTTTGTTGAATTTCACACTTCCTCTGCTACTCTGCAACCCAGGGCTTGATATAAACAGAAGTCTGCCAAACACAACTTGTAATATACGAGCTCAGGCTATTCTGTCAGTAAGGTGCAACACGGATGCATTACAGAGCTTATACAAACATGACACTATCAATGAAGAGACATTACACATTCACTTTAAGACCACAGAAGACAGGTTTTAAAGTGGGATTTTTTTTTTTTTGGACATATCTTCTGATTCCACTGAGCTGATGGTCACCTCAATTTTGATGGTCTCAACCCTCAAGGGCAAAGCAAACACACTGAGAAGAGCTCATCCAGAAGGGCAGAGAGAGTCAAGAGGTGGATCAGCCCCTCTCTCACTTGGAATCGTGTCCTTTTGTCAGACAGTGGATTCTGCAGAAAACTGCCACCCCTTGGCCTGCACCACCTGCTGCAAGGTGCTCACCAGGTGTTTCTTTCCCAGGGCACAGAAACTGCCTCACCCCCTTGGCTTGGCCAATATCCTTAAACAAAACCAGCCTTTTGCTACATCTCCAGGGTGCTCTTCGCATTGCCCATCAGCAGGGTAGAGGGTCTTCCTATATTCATGCTTTCAAAGTCTTTGCTGTTACCCCAGCCCCTAGGCTGTACATCATCCTCACAGCAAGTGGCACCACGATGCTGTCTGCACAGCAAGTCATCATAATCAGTTGATAGTGAGCCTGATAAAAGTCCAGGGCTGGGCCCTGCAGTGTTAGCAGAACACCTTTTCTCACAAGGCACAGTTATCAGCAATGACAAGGCTGTTTTCATTGGCTACAAAAATGCCTCAACCATCACAGCACACAAGGGTGTACTGACATTTGGGACCAAGTGCACGAGTCTCACAGGTGCTGCAGTGCCCACCTCGGAACGAAGCCTTCACGGCCACTGCCCAGGTTTTGTTGTAGCTTCCCCTGTACACACACCAGAAACAGCCAGCTTTGGATGCTTTCCCGCACACTCTAGGACACCTGAAACTTTTACAAGGCATCCTCTCACACGGTACATGTGGAAATATTTTTATGAGATATTTCTGTCAGAATGACATTGTGAGCTTCAGAAAGCAAATCTTTTAAGACAAAAACACCCTAGACTATTTCTTATAAATCAACTTCCGAGATTTAGACTGCTAGGAAACTGCCCTCCTCTTTTCTGACTTTTCTTAATGACAATGAATAGATTTAAAAATCAGGAGGCCAATTTCCTGTAATAATTAAGTATTTAAACAGCTTAGAAGACTTCTTAAAAAGTACGTAACTATCACTGAAACATGCAAGTGCTAACACCTAATTCACTAGCTGTGTCCTGAAACCCAGTTGGTTGGTATTAGGTTGTAAATTATTGTTCCCAGTACACGTAGTAAATCTGCTTATTAAAATTCCCTGTCTGAATATTTATGCTAAGTCTGCAAACCCCTATGCATAAGAAACCCGTATTATCAT
This sequence comes from Promerops cafer, assembly GCA_013398275.1. Classification (NCBI taxonomy): domain Eukaryota; kingdom Metazoa; phylum Chordata; class Aves; order Passeriformes; family Nectariniidae; genus Promerops; species Promerops cafer. Next base: position 1,735,047 of record VZSE01007177.1, on the reverse strand, counting down.
ACACAGTAACTTGGCAGTTTCAAAGAAACCTAACATAATTAAATCAAGCCAAATCAGAAATGAAAGAAAGTACAACCAAGCAAGAGGCTGACATCCTGAACTTCCACAACACTGCAGCATTAGAAGTGTCCAGAGCATTACAATACAAAGCTCCAAAACACTGATATGGAAAGTCATTCAAAAACATAACTCATTTGTATTTTGAGTTGTTGTCAGCTCAAATCTTTAGTATTAAATAAATCAGCCCTTTAGAGTTCATAATCTCTCTACTTTTTGGAGTATATTTTCAGTGTATCTGCAATAAAACTGAGTAATTTTTAGGTGAGAAAAAGCAAGGAAACCCTGAAGACATTGATTCCTGTTGCCTATTACTTCAAAAACTGGTTAGTCTACTTCATAAACTAGTCAAACATAGTCTTCAAGGATTCTTTACCCCTTCATTATTGCTCTGACAGACTATTTTTGCATGATATTTATATTTAAGGAACACCTTTACATTTCCAACTTGATCTATTCCTGAGCAATTTTTAATATTTTGGAGTATGCAGCTGTGCTGAATGTTTGCAGGTAAGTTGTGATTTTTTGCTGTGGGGGTTTTTTTTTTTTTTTTATTTTCCTCAATGACAAAACACAAGAGGATCTTTTAATTTCTTTCCACGGGCTCCTTCTCCCCTCCTCTGGTCATCCAGGAGGTCTCTCAGCACATGTGTTTAGATTCATCACTCAGAAATACAGTATTCTCAGCAATGTGTAGGGTTGTGGAAGCACTTCCATTACACTTTCCTTATAAAACTGCAGTCATACACGCCTTTTTCCTACAGAATCCCATCAGCAGATTGCAATTATTTAATAATCTCATGAAACTAGGTTTGTTCTTTTTTTAACGCACACTTCTAGACAATGAGCTCTTTTTTGAAAGAATTCTTAAGCTTGAGATAAAACATCTTATGTATCTTTTTAGATTATGATTTAATTTCAATTTTTAGACCCTTACTTTACAAGAAAAATTAAGTTCCTCATAGTTATGAAGCATCACAACTTTGCAATGAAAATATTAGTATGATACAGTTCTAGCAGTTTATCAGTGTCATGAATAGAAAATGTGTGCATGTAATTTTCAGATGTACTTTCATATTATCAATTTTTTGCAAATATTTGTGATTACAACGTACAGATGCTATGGAGCTTGTGCTGTGTGACTACAGGAAAGAAAGGCAGAAAATTAGAACAGTATTAGTAGAATTAATATTTGCAGAAAGCAGGTAACTCTCCCTTCCCACAATAATTCTTATGCCAACAACAAAATTTACACCATAATCAGAATAAGCTACAGATAAGCTCTACAGACAAGTGAAAGTATCACAATATCAATTTGACAGTATTAAAGGAGTTTGAAAATGGCTGCATATGCATATCATTAATGGCTTTGTAAAGATGCATAATGAAACAGATATAAAAAAATATAACTTTAAAAGGGAGTTTTCAAAATGCGTTCCAAGAAGCTAATTTTTTTTTATTCTTCAGGGAGAATTTTATGTTGATTTTATAGAAAGTAGAAAATCTGTGAGTTTTTTTCTAAACAATTGTTTTGAACTATAACTCAAGTATTTCAAATCACAGAGCAACCTGAAACATTTTGTTTGAAGTCACAGCAACTTCAGTCTCTTTCTTGCAAGTCTGAGAATATTGCCAGATGTCACAGATCATTAGCAGATGCTTTAAACTCACTTTTTTAAAATTCTCTCCTTTTTGAATGAAAAAAGTATCATTTTTCCCATTTAAAAAATTGTGAAAATTTTAAGTACATTATTAAGTATTGTTTCCAATCTGCTGCTGCTGCTTCTTTATTTCTCTCCCTTCCACCCCCTGCCTTTTTCTTCTCTTAACTTTGAAAGCTTCAGCTCTCAAGGGCATACGTAAAATTCTGTATGCAGTGGTTCTTGTGTTCCGGTAAGAATTTAGCAAGAATTTATAACACAGCCTTGCATCTTTACTCAAAAACATCTATTTCTGCACATATATGGACATATTATTTACAAATACATTTTGACAGTTTTAAGTTTGCAAATGCAAACCACACAACTTGGGTAAAATGCTGCAGTTAGACGATGAAACTGAATTCAATGTGAAAATGAAAGAGGTAGAGAACATACGTGTGTGTGTGTGTGTGTGTGTGTACATCAAGAAACACAGCCAAATTATTTTGATTTCGTGCCTAAAGTGCCTAAATACAATTTTTATTTTGAAGTCCTCATCACATTCAGAATTCCCACTGAGCAGGTTTTACTTGTTTAGTACAGAAAATCAACTTACACTCTTCTTATTCCTGGATGCTGAAATGCCATATTTACAGAACCTAACACTGTGGAGATACTTTAAAAAATTAAGGAGTTTCTTAATCACTATAAACTTTTACAGCTCCATTAGCTTGGAATTACAAACTACAGTAACTGAAGATCAGCCACAGCATGAGCTTGGCTTTTTGTATTTTGATTCTTAACCTTAAGCAAAATTTTTCTAACACTAGCAATGTACCAGTAATACAATGGGGTGTTTTTTCATGTTGTTAAATCTCACAAACCTGAAATTAGCAAAGATTTTCCAGGGTTAACAGCCATTATTGTAGAGAAAGTTAATATTGGCTGCCACAAACCAGGCATCCAGTGCCTGCTGGCCTTAAAGGTCTGCTAAGTTGATGTTCCCAACACAGAGAGAACGCTCTCCGTGGTTTTGGGTGAATTGATTCATAGGATCTACCACTAACACAGCAGAACTCTGTAAGGACCCACATGACACCAAAGAAAAGATAAATCTTTTTTAGCCATGTTGCCATGAGTAGGGTCAGGTCACAACGACCCAAAGACCAGCTACATCTGAGTTCCTGAGTGCTCTTCTGAGCTTCTCCCAGCATTTCCCTCTCACAAGCACCTCTTCATGATGCAGAGCGAGAAATGAAAACTTCCTCCAGACCTGCTGTGAAAAGTCAAAGAGTGGAATGGGAAGGTGGGAAAACCTAAAGCTGTCCTGGCTCACACTAGCAGTGTCTGTGCAAGCAGCATTTGTCATCTCCTGGTGCACCAGCTCGGTTGCGTTGTACACTCACAACTTACACAGAAGGCACGCTTGAAGGGCTGACTACTTTGAACACAGTGACAAAGATTCATTATGTACAAGAAACCTTTAACAGGAGGTGTGCTGTTAGTGTTTGCCTAGTTCAGTAAAGTTTAAAATTAAGGTTTAGAACTCGCCTGATACATCAGTCTTCTAAACACTCCCATCACAGCAATCTCTAATTCATTATCTGATATATAAATGTATAGATAGATAGATATGTGTATATATATATTTATATTTATGTATTTATACTCAAACTCAGTTATACCAGTCAATTAATTGCAGTATTTTACTCCAATTCCATGCTTTGCATTTTTACCTACCTGAAATTGCCAGTGCACTAACACATTCTCTTTGGTTATTGCCCAGAATTGCAAATCATATGCGCCAGGGAAAAGTGAAGTACATACTACAGACAGTGCTCAGCAGGTATTCAAGAACAGAGAATGCCAAGAATTACTAGAAAGGTAATAAACGAGCATTACTTTGCTGCTGTGTAAATCAAGGTCTAACTACATTTTGAAGGATGCATGAAATTTCATAAACCATAGTAGTACTGGGAACAGATGATCACAAGCACACAACTTTCCTTCTTAAAAGGCAAGATTAGATTTACTGGGATGCTCCAGCTTGGGAAGACAATGACTGAGGAGAAAAGCTAAAGATGTTGAAAATCTAAAAAAATCATTAATGATAAAGAAGATGAGAAGGGTACAGGATTATTCACTATTTTAAAACTCATTCAAATTCCTACTTTTTCAGTTGCTAACAAACTGTAAAGAATATATTTTCTGGAAAGCCCTCAATACAGCAAATTTCAGTGCAATAAAATCAGTCTGACCAGCTGAGAGAAATGAAGAGCACAGAGAAGTCCTCCCACTGCCCCATGGCAAACAGGAATCCAAAGCCAAAGTGGCTCTAAAAAGTAGTAATTCAGATTGGCTTCATGTAACAAAAATGCAAATATAAGAGACAGTGACAATGGAGGCCAAAGACAGCATACTTTTCTGATCAGGATGATTATGATCAGCCTATAAAGGAACAGCATCACCAAGAGTTGCTCGTGTGCCTAATCTGTATTGTCCTAAATATGCTTTCTAGTAGTTCCAGAGCGACCTGGAGAGAAGTGACAATAGGAAGAGGAGTAGCTGTAATAAGGCCAGAGCACACAGAGGGAACCAGGGGCAAAGAAATGACCCCAGAACAACCAGGAGCAAGACAGAGACAGCATTTCCAAGGTAATTTCAGCTCACAGAGGAGAAGATGATGATGGTTTTGGGGACAGGGGGAGAAAGAGAGAGACAACAGTACTGCAGACGGAATTGAAGGGCCAACAAAGACTCCCAGGGGAGAGAAGTAAAGAGAGAATTTTTCCATGATTCAGAGAAATGCCATGGAAGCTCTGAAATTGGTAAAACACATAAGGGCACCGAAGCAGGGGGTAAGTTCAGTAGAGGAGAAAATGAGACCCTGAACTGTCAGGCACAGAAAACTGGGGGGAATAGGAAAAAAAAAAAAACCAAAGGCCAGCAGGGAAGACAGCAACAAAAATCACGTGCTTTAATAAAGCATCACAAATGCTTTATTTAAGCTGGAGGTGGAGGTGAGATGAATAAGAGCTCTCTTGAAAGAAATAAACCCAGTCTTCTACAGCTTCAGTTCTTGCAAGGAGAACAAAAGAAATTGAATGAGATGTAAATTTGCATCATGTGTGCAGACCCTCATACAACACCACCACAAAACACATAAAATAAAAGCATATTCTCTCATCTGTTGTTATCTTGGAGTAATGACCAGCAATGCCTGTGTTTCCTTCCTCGCCAAGTTCATTTGTATTAAGTGTTCAGGTAACTTGCTCTTTCTTTCCCAATGTCCCCTTCCAATCCAAACACTGCATATTTCAAACGTGCACACAGCCGTAAGTTTAGTTCTTAATTAGAAAATACAATGATTCTGTCTTGTTCCTAAGCGAACAGGAATACCTATTAGTCTGATGATTAAATTTAGACAGGTTAATTAAATCTGCTTAAACACAGTTTGCCCTTTAAGCTATAGCTAGGGGAAAAAAAAGTCATATTTCTGAGTCACAGGAGTTAAATGAGTTCATTAGTCAGGGTTTGAGTCAAATTCTCAATTGATGTATAAAGGCACAGGTCTGTTGAAGTCAACAGTGCTGCTACTGTCTACACAATTGAGGAACTGACTCATTATTCTGCCTCAACTGCATTTGCATCTTCAAATTTAAGTGCATTACTCTGTTGGCAATGATTAAACCACTACAACTCTCCAGCACGTGAGGGCCATGCCAGTGATGAGCTCTTAAGTACAGATGCAGAATCACAGTAAAAAAAAAAAAAAATTACATGAGTCCAATTAAGAGAATTAAAAAAATTTTTTGTAGTGCCAGGATGATTTCAAGCTCTAGAGCAGAGTTAAGGACGTAGTCCCCAGTGTTGAGTAATTTTCAGGAAAAAGATTTTGTTTAAAAAGTAAATGTGCAGTGACAGTACATTGATAGCTGTGCGAAATGCATTCAGTGCTGTCATACTTAAAACAGAGAAACCTGTAAAAACTGCAAATTTAACCCACTCAGGACTCACTTAATGAAGTACTTCTGTACAAATATTTATTGTCTTCCAACAGAAGTGCACTTATGGACTAACTCGAGCTCCTGCACTCTAGAAGGAGCTTGTTTTATTTGAAAAGGGGTTTATATATCACAGGTACTGTACTGCCCGCAGAAAAGCAATTCACATCTTGCTGATTACTGAAGTTGGTGTTGATATTTCATACCTGATTTAAATGACGTTGGTTGGTGTGTGTGCCTAACTCCAGATGTTTCTCTTGCTTGGCACACCATTGCACATAGTCCAAACACCTTCATGGATAGCATCAGGTGGAAATCTTGCTTTCCACCAGTTTCCCACGGCTGATGACACGCTGTGGATTAACGCCCCCAAAGACCTCTGCTCCTTGTCACCTCAAACTGGTTGGGATTAACAGGGAGGCCCCAAGACACACACACCTGTTTTCTCCAGGAGCTGGTCAACAGCTGCAAGTTATTGAGCCAGCACTTTCTCATCAAAGCCATGCTCCTGACAGCTGACTTCCCACTTGTAAACGAGACTTTCTATCTTCAGGACAGCCCCTAGCTATAGGATTGAGTTGGGCTTCACTGAAACACTGTCAGCACAACCATTTTCATTAGAACAGTATAGGAAATTATCCACAGACAGGGTGACACCTAACAAGATTAACACTTAAAAATACCAGTGATTACTGAGTTGTCAGATGCCAACCAAACTAACTAATTCCCAGCTAAACACTAGAAGATCAGACTATTACATCTAGGATTCAACACTGGCAAATAATTTTGTTAAAACATGGAAAAATACAAAAACAAGAGGAGGGATTGTTGAAATGGTGTAGGGATACATCTGTGCAGATCATATCTAACTCATGTTTCATGAACTCAGTAAAACACCATTACTGGAAGTCAACCTAAAGTACTTTAGATTTTTTTCTAGAGGCAGTTGTGAAGTACCCTGAACCATGGTTTAAAAATGTTTTTTGCCACCTGCCCAATATATATGCAACAGGAAACAATTATTTTATTTTAAGGCAAGTAGAATATATTAAAACTTGGGCAACTGCAGGAAAATTTAACATTCACCACTAAAGCAATAAAAAACCTGTATAAATTATATGTCAGTAACTGATTTTAATCAGTGCATCATTTTATCGGCATATTTCCAAAGTATTATTTACTCAGATCTGTAAGTGCAGCCACAAGTCTGCAGCCTCACAATCAGTAAAACCCCCAAAACCTGCAATATAGAATAAGCAGACTGTAGTTCACATAGGTTAATTTCAAAATGTCCCATGGAGACCTTTCCCAAATGCTTTTCATGTTTCATGGAGCTTTAATGACCAGTGAGCCAAGCTGAGCAAACAGAACTTGAGTTCAGAAATTTGGGCTAGATTTAAGGGAAGGATAGAGACATCTTAATTGCTTTATTATTATTATTATTATTTTAAATTCTGAGAAAATGTGGAACAAAATGTCGCTGAATAGTTGTGTTGGAAATTACATTCAGCAAGGTTTACAGGTCTTCATACTCCTTTTGATCAATTTTTCACTCAAGTCATAAATTCAACAAAAGAAGTCCTTTAGACTGATAGCATGGAAACCTACATACATGGTTAGGTATTGGTAGAGCCACTGAATTCCATTTCAATAGGAATGTGTGTGTGTATATATATATATATATATATTTATGTGCACATATTTCTGTGTATCAATACAGGCTGAGGATGAACAGATGGAGAGCAACCCTGCCAAGAAAGGCTCCAAGGTGTTGGTGCATGAGAGGCTGGACATGATCTGGCCATGTGCACTCACAGCCCAGACAGCCAGTCGTGTCCTGGCCTGCATCCAAAGCAGCGTGGCCAGCAGGGCAAGGGAGGGGATTCTGCCCCTCTGCTCTGCTCAGACCCCACCTGCAGTGCTGCACCCAGCCCTGGGGCCCCAGCAGTGGATGGATATGGACCTGTTGGACCAAGTCCAGAGGAGGCCACCAAGGTGATCAGAGCATCTCTCCTGTGAGGAAAGGCTGAGAGAATTGGGATGGCTCAAACGGGAAAAAAACGCTTCCAGGGGACCTAATTGCAGCCTTCCTTCAGTATCTGAAGGGAACCTGCAAGAAAGCTGGAGAGGGACTTTTCACAAGGGTATGTACCAATAGGACAAGGGGGAACGGTGTAACTTTCTCTAAAGGTGTCAAGTTCATTACAAAATTAAAAGAGGGAAAAAAAATGGAAAAAAATCAAGTACAGAAAATCACTAAGGATAAGCAAAACTTTAGTTACTAACTTCATCCGAATAAATTCTGACTTTATATTAAAGCACGAAATTATAAAACAAGTTAAACTAATGTGTGGGGTGTTTTATTTAATATATCGAGGTTAACAAATAATTACTTATTTTTTCAGATGAGAATCCAGTATAATAAGCTGCTTTGGCAACCCAGAATTACATTAGAAAATACATTCCGAATAGGTAAATGCAGGTCTTGGACTTTCCTAAGAACTATTTTGATTAATTTCTTGTCTTGCACTGTGTGGCAATACAAAAAGCCTAAAATAATGAATTTTCTGTATCCTTTACATTATTTCTAGTCAATCATCAATAGCAATAGCCTGAATTCACTTTGGTTTCCTGAAATATATGATTTTGTTTACAATTTCTACAAGTTATGGACTTGTATACACATCAGAAGCTGCCCTCCAAAGCAGAAATGGATTATTATATTTTGTTATACAAGGTCTATGGGATCATATATTCTTTTTTCTTTTGTTAAGAACAAGGAGTATATTTGGTTGTAGACAGAGATGGCATTCCTCCCACCCTTTATTTTTGTTGCTAACTACTGGCATGTTAAAAATGTCAAACATTAAAATCTACCCATGTCTGCTCTTAGCTGTTACATCCCCTCCCCTTCTGTGCTCTTCTCCACCAGACAGGTTTCTTCATCAGGCAGATTTTTTCATTTCACATGAATTTGGGAATTACATTTAATCCAACTTGCTAATTTGTTTCCTTTTCACTCCAATACCTGAACAACCTCTTACAGATGGGCGTAGAGGGATCACTGCTACAAAGAGGTGACAGACACCAGAGCAGAAAACTCATGGACTAGCAAATCCATCTGAAAACAAGAGGCACAGTACCCCAATATGGCAAGAGACTGTCATATTCTGTAGGAGAGAAGAATATGCCAGCTGCTGTCTTCCAAAAGGTAACACCGTGAGTAACATTTCAGGCTTAGTCTGTCTAGATAGTCAGATACTACAGGATGAAAAATAATTGCAATACTCCCATGTTGTCCTTACAAGAGTATTAAGAGGATTAAAAAAATGAAAACTAACACTATTGCATTAAACAGCAATATCTGAATTTACCAAATTCCTCAAATCTGATAAAATTCCTGGGTGTTTGGTCTATACTTCATCTTTAATGGCTCTGGTTTTGTCAGCACACAGTACAAACAGACAAAATATCTATATATCAAACCATGGCATAGAAATGAAGTGCTGATTGCATGCATTTCCACGTCATGTTTATTTCATTATAAAAACAAACAAGAGAAACTATGCCTAGATCAGACTGGATTTTATTTATTTTTAAAATATGTGAATTTTCATGTGAGCAAAAGCAAAGGCCTACACTATAGTTATAAACAAGTTAACATTTATCTGGCAACTCCCTGCAACACTAAACAGAAAATAATTTTAAGTTGCCCTACTTCCCATTAAAAAAGAAAAGAACTCTGGTCAAGAATGAAGAGTTAGACCATGCTATGTGCTCTATGTTGAGATTCATACCTTCTGAACCAGGTGCAAAGGAGATGTGAAACACTGCTGTTCTATTCTGATAGCATTTTATTCCCACTTTAAAAGCACAAAAGTGATGACACAAGGTTAAAAACCAAACCAAACCAAAATCCAAACAACACATAGTAAAATTGGTCCCTTGTGTTTAAAATGTGGATTAAAGCAAAAATGAAAACAACAACAAAAAAAATCTCAACCCCCACAGCGCACAAATATTGAATCCTTTAGTCCTTGAAAAATACGTAGAAAAGTTTCAATAATGCAAAATCACCTTGAAAACCGAACTTGAAAGCACTAAAAAAAAACCCCAAATCTGTCGCTTTCTCCTGATATGCTTACCTCCATTTGCTGGATGAATCTCATATTCCATTTTTTTACATTATTTTCCAAACAACTACACTGTTTATTGCATGTTATTCAGATTCTAAGCAGAAAAAAGTAAACTTAAACAGCAACCTTGATGACACATTACCTTTCTGTGCTTGGTCTGAAACTTTATTACATTTCAATGTCCATATTTGTAGAAACTATAACACTTTAAGGTTGCATACACCAAAAAAGCCCAAGTTAGTTATCTCCAAAGTCTTATCAGAGCCACACAAGTTCTGCCAGTTGTCATGTCCCCAGGAATTTATTAAAAAAAAAAAAAAAAAAAAAAAANAAAAAAAAAAAAAAAAAAAAAAAGCTGCATTCTTAAATCAACCAAAACAAATTTACACAGTATTTAACGATGAAAAAAAAGATTGCTGTAACCATTCTCTGCATATGACTTACGGTTTTACATGTTTTGGCTCAAGTTATTCTTCTTAGCTATAGTGGCATGCCTCTGTTAGCATTAGCAGGGATTACACAGATGAAATAAAGACCAAATCTGGCTACTGATGCTACTCTGCTGGCAGAACACAGTAGACTATTACAGAGACTGACTAATCTTCAAATAAATTACTAAATTTACTTCTTTTCTAAACCATAATGACAAGGTTTGACAAGCCCTTTTCTGTCAATGAATGGGTCTAAAAAAGTATCTGACAAAACACACTGCAAGAAAGAGAGGTAACCAGGAAGTCTTGACACGAGATGTCTCAGCAGAACACAGTGAGGGTGTTTCAGGACAGGCTTTGTTGATAACCTACTATTTCACAAAACCCTGAGGGGCAAGCTAAATTTTTTGTTGCCAACCTAAGAGATTTGATATGTATTTCCAGAACTGATGTGAAATAGGCTGACCTCATCTGCAGGCTTTCTTAGTTCAGAAACCCACCTACCTCTCGAGTGCTCAGGAGCTAACCCAGCTGCACTGAGCCCCACACTCCCACACCCAGTGTGGAAGTTGACCAGAAGCCCCTTTTTCTTCAACCAGTTAGGTTACATGGATACTGAGCAAACTGAAAGTTAAGCCACTTGAGAGACATGACAATGAAACACTGAATACTGAAATACTGTCCCTGTGATAACTAACAAACGATCAGTTCTCTTCATGTGTACACTCAGAAGGGAAAGAAGTGAGCATTTTTACCTTAAAATTGCCCAAAAATTGGTAGTTTCTATCTCCAGAGAAATGAAAACTCACCCTCGGCTCCCTTCAGGCAAAGGAGGGAACTGAACCTGAACCTACACATGCTCTCATTGCTATGTTCATGTCTGAGAGAAAAATGCTAAGAAAAAAAAAAAGAAAAAAACCGTGCCACTACATCTCCTCTAGATAACAGATGTTCCAATACTGTTCCAGGGTCACCATTGAGGAAAGCTGTCAACATCTCCCCTCAGCTTGGCTTCTTAAGAAGGATGCCATAAAGGAATCACATGCTGAGCAGCCTCGAACAGCATTTTTTGCAGCTACTTGTATCCAGGCTCATTTCCCCACTCTTTAAGTCATGCTAAGAATATGATCAAGACATTTAACCCTGAGGATGAGACAGGCTTCTGGATCACTTTGAACTTGCCTTAAGCACTTAAGTGTTGAAAAGCCTGGCACTTTCAACATTGAGACTTGTTTTCAGATCAAGCCTTAATTCAAACAAATCAAAGGACAAATTCACAAATTCCAAAGGTGGATTTCATAGAATGATCATCATAGGTTTCTATGGCACTACCAGAGCCCAGAACCACCCTAGGATTCCCAGCTGGTTAAAACAAGGTTTCAAAGCTGACTTTTGTGCCCTGAAGTCCCACGTCCTACTTGAAAAATAATTGGAATACTCTATGCATTGCTCCTGCTTATCTCCTTAGATTTTGGAGACATTAAAAAAACCCCTAACTATTCTACAGAGCAGCTCATGTGCTCTCTATAATATTCCAGGGGTATTAACAGGGTTGGTATCACAGTAATTACTGTATCCTTCTATAATGGGTTACTACAAATTTTATAGAGCTTGAATTCAAAATAAAATAAAGGAAGATAATAAACAATCTAGACAGACAGTTCCATGGAAATTTGAGACCTGACCTGCCAAAAAAAAAAAAACTCTGATGGTTTAATTCTGGTAATTTAACTCAGTCAGAAGTGGGGATTGAGTAGAGGTGGGGGAAAAAGTAGAAAAGACAGAATCACTACTTTTTTCATGAAAGCATCATTTTGCAACACATTTCCCTTTCTTAGTAGCTATGAACACCATTTTCCAAGGCATGTTTTTAAACCGTTAGGAGGTTTCCAACAACAATCTAAAAATACCCAAAATCAGGAAATTTCACAGACAGCAATTCTTTCTGAATATTGCACTGAATCATCTTTATTTTTTCATTGACAAATTCCATCCTGTTAATAGGTGTTAATCACAACTTCATCAGTATGCAGAGTGTCTTCTATTGTGTCGATGTTCATTACAGGTAATTTGGCAGCTGTTTTAATGTGTTATCTGTTTCAGCAATGTAGAATATTTAGACAGCTTTACCTTCTGAATTTTTATTTAGTCACGAATCTCTTTTTCCCTACAAATAATCGTTTCAGGTGAAAGCAAGATGCTCTGGTATTAATGGGAAAGAGGAGAAGCCTGGTGTGTTTTACAGATAAGTAGGATGCTGTGTTCTGTGTCACCTGACCAAAAGTCAGTCTTGAGGACTGAAATGAAAGTATTGCAAAGGTGAAGTCACAGCCCCTGAAAACCACAACCCCGTAGTCCATTTAATGTTTACTGTATGGGATAAACCTACAAGGAACCTGAAAGGAGAAACAAGGCCACTGCAATAGCTAGTGCATTTTTTAAACTAGTATTTTTTCTTTGCAAATGAACTAGTTATTGAAACACTGAGGAGGACAAAGAAACACACACAAAATGTGAGGTTTTCCCTGAATGTTTACCAATATGAAAAATACAGGAAACCTGCTGCTTACAATTTGTCTGATTATACCATATCCTTTTTCCAGTGTATTTAAAAAATGCTCTAATTGAAACTGGCTGTATCTATGACAAAACCAAGATAATTTGTCATTTTCTAATTGAAGGAACGGAAACATAATTCATTTAACCCTGAAAGGATATTTGCCTTTCCAACCGTGTGATTATCACACAACCTCAGAACAATTGGGTTGGAAGGGAACTTCAAGATCATCTCGTTTCAACCCCACTGCCATGAGCAGGGATGCCTCCCACTGGACCAGGCTGCCCAAAACCTCATCCAGTCTGGCCTTAAACATCTCCAGGGACGGGGAGTCCACAACTTCTCTGGGAGGCCTGTTACAGGGTCTCACCACCCTCACAGGGAAGAGCCTAATGTCTAATATAAATCTACCCTTCTTCAGTTTGAAGTCATTCCCCCTTGGTCTGTCACTACACATCCTTGTGAAAAAGCCCCTCTCCAGCTCTCTTGTAGGCCCCCTCTAGGTACTGGAAAGTGCCATAATGTCTCTTTGCAGCCTTCTCTTCGCCAGGCTGAACAGCTCAAACTCTCTAATCCTGTCATCATAGGAGAGGTGTCCCAGCTCTCTGAGCAAATTAGTGGCCTCCTCTGGTCTCCTTCTGACAGGTCAAGGTCTCTTTTGTATAATACAATGTTAGTTTTGTATAAGCTCTGTACATGAGCAGAGTAGGCCAATTTTTGGGGTAAAAAGTAAACTAACTGAAAGTAGTTTGCTTTTTCAGCCCTTCAAAAGAAATTATTAAAATAAGCATGATGTGCTGAAGGTCTCACTTACAAATGTTATTATGTTCTTGAGAAGGCGCACCGGTTTTCAATCTGTATGCCCTAAAGCAGGCTCTGATTCCTTTATATTTTGCAGGTTTTTTCCCTGACAAAGTCAAGTTTATTTAAAAGAGATATTTCACGAAATAGCCCCTTACTACAACAGAAGGATGCAATGTCTTGCTTCTGTAAATTTCTGTTCAAAAGCATTACTGCTTTCCTCAAGTTGTAGAGAAGATTTAAACAGAACAATAGTCTCTAAAAATAAACATAATATATTACAGTCTTTCAGGCAATGTCAAATGCAATAGGAAAAGAGTGATGAGAGTTCTCCAACATGAGTTTTAATGAATGTTTTTTTCTCTCTTGTGTCAGTGCAAGTATCATTTATTTTTAAAGCAATCGGTCACAGTTTTCTGTTAGAATGATGGCCTCTTGACTGATTTTGTCCAAGTGCAGACAATAAAGAATAGTAATATTGCCAAACTAGGAGACAGTAATGAACAAAATTTGAAGTCAACTAAAATGAAGTACTGTATGAACTAGAATATGGGCTATAAGTCTTCAGACTACAGGAAATAAGCCAACCACTAACTGACAAGGATTAGGAAGAAATAATTTTCCCTGTGAGCATGATATTCCACAACCATCCATCACAGGAACCAAAAAGTATAAAAATAATACTTTCTAACACCTCTTACTAGACAGGGCTGGAGAGGAGCTGATGCCGATGAGCCAAATAAAAAAAAACAATTTTCCCAACACAGAAGTTCATATTTTGTAAATATACTGTGATTATTCACTGTAAATAAAGTGAAGAGGGCAAAAAAGTTACAAATAAAAGCTAATAGTTACAAACAACAGATAAGCCATATTTATTAAAAAGTTTACATAGTAAAATCAAGTAGTAGTAATTTTTACCTAATTCCTAATACTGCCCAGATTTTTCAAGTGACCTTTGAAAAAGTGGGGAACTTTCCTTGGGAAACCTCTGCTTCAGAGGACTTCTAAGACACAGCACATTACTAAACTATATGAAGAAGCTCATTCAGCTCTAGATAGGATCCCCCATTATCACCTGCCTTTTTACAGTTCCCTAATGGCTACAGGTATAATTGATTACCATATCATAGAAGGTGTTCAAAATCAGCTGCTTTTGCAGGAAGACTGATTCATGGCTCTTAACTGCTCAGCACCAGGTCTAAGGAAAGTGATAAAATTATGGAATTGTGCTCCTAAACAAGTATAATGAAAGCCCCCATACGGATAAAATGCTCTTCAAGAGATCACTCAGAGACATCAACAAAGTCTGAAGCAACAACAAATCTTCCAGGTGCATGTGAAAAACTCTCATGCGCTGCTTTATTACAATTTCAAGCAGCATCTTAACCATAAACATTTCACCACCTGGAAAGAAAACCTGATCATATCTGTGCTCCTTCTACATCAGTTATGACATCACAAGCTCACAGGCCACTTGAATGAGGGCAGTCCCCAGCCTATGGAATTTGACTCGGGAGAGGGAGGCAGTTGGGTGACAACAGGACAGTGGCTGTTTCACTGACTGGAAACTTTTTCCCTTTTTCATCTAAGAGTGCCTTGAATTGAATCAGAAAAATTCCAATTCAGACTGAAAAAAAAGTCAAATCAGGACCTTCTGGTTCTTAGGAGTTTTGCCTTGAAAAATATGCGCGTAGTAACCTGTCAGAGCTGTTGAAAGCTAATACACTGCAGCCAGATTTTTCATGCTTGCTCCCACCTACTATTGTTCCACAGAAAGACACCTCAAGTAAATTTGGTGACAAAGTTCAAAGGATAATTTTTTCCCCAGTATCTACTTGTCTGCTTAGAAGGAAAAGGAAAATGAGGGAAACAGACAATTTTCCACAGCAGAAATAGTTCAGACTGATTGCTTGGGTAACCTTGAAAATTTAATATAAGACTGAAAAATACTTCAGTATGTCACTAATCTGGATGAAAAACATCTCTAAGTTTTCTGTCAGACTCATTTCTTCACTTTCCTCTAAAAGAGGAACAGTAGAAGAATAACACCATACATGTGGAGATGAAAGATAAACACAACTATCTTATCCTAGAAGAAAAAAAGCTCGTATATAGCCAGCTCTGTGCAACATCTACCAGAGAGGAAAAAGCCTTCAAGAAATCATTGTAAGGTAAAGCTCAGCAGTAACATCAGTCACATAATAATCACTGGTCATCTGGTTCTTATGTGACACTCTCACCTGCAACTTAGTACTGCTTTCCAGAGGAAGACTTCCTAGATGCATCTTAAAAAAAAGGGAAGCTAATCACACAAAGATGAAATAACAAGCTAGACATCACAAACAGAGGGACTGAAGAGTCATGAAGACAGTCTCAGTCATCAGGGAACACGACAATATTTGGTCATCCACACTATTTCCCAGCAAGAAATGGGTTTCATATCTGGAAAAAAGGAAGCTATCTTACGATAGCTTAGCTTCTCAGAAATAATACTGCTTATTCTCATTTCAGACATTTAAACAAATGGGAGTATCCACAGATACTGTGTGTCAATTTTTAATCAGACTGCAATGTAGTTATACTTTCCTAACACAGTATTCTACTATTAATTTTTATGCAAAATAACCATGAGCAAATACAGCATCGTCAAGCAAGGTTGATCCTGTAAAATCTATTTGAATTATCTATTACATAATTGTCTGCTGGCACATTTTCTCACCTTTAAAATAGCCAGGGCTACTCCTCTGAGAATGAATACAATATGAACACATAAATTGGTTTGTTTCTACCCATAGGCTATCTACAGGTAGACCACAATGTGAAAGACTTTGGTGGGCGTTTTTTTAGAGATGTAGATAGATAAATATATACACACATACTAAAAAAGGCTACTACTATAAAAGTAACTGCTTCTTCTATCTCTTTGAAACTCTAAATCATCCTTGCTTACAGTTCAAATCAAATTCATAAACCAAGAAGAGTACACTCAAATTTTGTTTGAAAAATCACAACCCTAAAACCACTTGAAAGAAAGGCCGCTGTTCGGATACACAGACATCTCCTCCATGCATGACTTACACGTCTCCCTCATGCATGAATGACATGCCTGAATTATATTTAAAATTCATCAATGAAACCACATAGTAACTACTGTTCTTTGTTTTATTAAAAAGATGCACCCCTTATGTAGTTATTATTTCTAATATATTCTTTTGTTTTTTCTCTCAAACTGAAAGGTTTTGGGTTCACAGTTTTTATTCCATTTGCTTATGAAGTGCCAAATAAATTGTTGGCATTTAACTATGTCAGGATGAAAACACTGTGCGCAGGACTGTTAGCAACCATTACCTCAAAATAATTTTTTTAAGACTTCATAAATCTGGCTTTAGTGAGTAAAAGCCTTTCAAAAACAGTTATACCATATAGATTAATGCTACTTGATCTTATTTTTGAACCTATAGAGCTGATACTTTTGTAAGCTATTATTAGGTTAACTGTCATACTAACTGATTTCTTTTATCCACAGCAAAGACTCAAAGTAATCAGTGGTTCAAACTTCTCCCTCAGCCACTGCTTTGAAATATCACTTGCAGGGATGAGAAAAGGGTTTGGGATCAACGCCTTCCAAGCCTTAGCCTCCTAACAGATTTTCTTCAGATGATTGTGATGTTGCCCAGGGTTTGGTAAAAGACATTATTGCTAGGGTACTTCATTGTGTTCACTGGTGTTCAGAAACATATTTTGAAAACAGCAGGGAGAATGAGGATTTGAGAGGTTGCTTGGAGCACAAAAGAGAACATGAAAGAAGGTATAAAGGTTGATACTGGAAACAAGTCAGAAGAAACTGACTAACAGATGGCATCCCAGAAAAGACGGACTCTCTCTATGGCAAAATTGTGACAGTCCAGATGGTGACTGACAGCACTGATTACAAAACTCAGTTCCCATTGAAGGCAACAGAAGCTTTACTCTGGCAGAGGGGATTATGCCAATGAAGTTTATTTTTTTTCAAAACCCTGTTGATCTTTATTAAACACTCTACAAGAACTTGTACAGATCTTAAATTCAAGCCCTAACACCTGGTCAACAGTATAGTTGACTGGATCATATTGCAACTTTTATGTAAGAGCTGCGACTACATTGCAGTCACGTACTTAAGAAAGGTAGAAATTAAACCAATTTCTACACCATAGACAAAAGTGCAATCTAGGAGTAGATTTTAGCAAGTAAGTATGCAATGGTTCTGGACTTGTGCAAAGCACTTTACACTGTCCTGCATGAAATTCTTGTCTCTAAACTGGAGAGACAGGGATTTTATGGATAGACCAGTCAGTGGATAAAGAATTCTTGTGGTCAAGGGTTCAATGTTCAAACAAAGAATGGTGATGAGCAGCATTTCTCAGGTGTCAGTATCAAGACAAGCTGCCATTTAAGATCTTTGTAAGCAACATGGACAGTGGGATTGAGCACACTCCTCAGCAAGCTTCCCAACAGCACCAACCTGTGTGGTGCATCCAGAGGGACCCTGAAAGCAGCTCCAAGTAGGCAGGTTGGGCAGAGAATCAGGTGATCGTAGCCCTGAGGAGAAGGATTTGGAGATGTTGGTTGACTAGAAGGTTGTCATGAGCCAGCAGTGTGCACCTATAGTGCAGAAAGCCAACCAAATTCTGGGCTACATCACTTTCATATCTATCTGTACTCAAGAGCTGAGGTTGTAGGGTAATGAATGTACAGCTCTGTAGACATTCCTCAGAGTAATTTGAATATTTTAAGGTCCTAATCTCCTCTTTGCATGCAATATACATATATATTTAAGAAAATAGTTCCCTCCAGTATTAAACCAAAAAGCAGAAATCAAAACCTACAACCCCTCCAAGCTGTTTCACACATATTGAACAATACCAAGATCTCAGATTGAAGATGTTCCTTATGACACTTCACCATATTCAACATGCACATGTCCAATATTTCAACCTGAGGAGGACAAATTTAACATTATTTCAAATAGAGAAAAAGCTGCATAAAAATTAAGAGCAAACAAACTACGCAGAACACTCCAGGATCCTACTGTTAGCAAGCAACAAAGGATGGAGATAAGTGCCCCTCTAAGTATCCATTAAAGTTTCAAATCTTGAAATTGTGTCTTTACTCTCCCTCAAGTATTAACTCATACACCAAGACATGTATTTATAATAGGAAAATGCATGTTATTACAGTTATACTTAATCTAGGGTGTGTACTTTCTCAGTGTGCCACACCTCAAATCCACCGTGGAGCAGCAACATTGAACCTGTCTGGCAATACTGCTCTTTCTGGCTTACCAGAACATTCTCTGTCATCAAGAAACTCATTCAGAATCATCTGTTCCACAACTTGATTCCCCATCAGCAACTACTACGGACAACTTTAACTTACAAAAGTCATTCTTAAACTAATAATGTGTAAGTTACACAAACAGGTCCATCCAGCTAATTATCTGTTTCTGACAGCAAACAACAGCAAATCCTTCACAAAGATATAAATACATGGCAAACACCTTCACTTCCCTGAAATACCCTTCCACACTCCAGCAACTGATGGTTCAAGGACAGTGCAAGCCAGAGGCACCGTCTTTATCCCTAATGTATTTTTCCTCCATGAATGTATTCAATTGTTTCTTGAAGCCATGTAAGCTTTTCATATCCACAGTCCCTGGTTCAGAAAGCTCCATAGCTTAATAATCTATTGTACACAAAGCTGCACCTGCCAGTTGTTTTGATACTGGTACAGCATTTAATTTGATGCTATTATTTCTATTGAAAGAGTCAATAAAGTGATGCCTGCATATCTTTTCCACGTTACTCTTTACTCAGGTACCTCTATCATATTCTCAGACCTCTCATCAGTCAAAAAACAATGAAACCTTTACTTAATTTGGTCTCCCTTAACAGGTTGTCTTTTCTATCCCATCTGTGATGATTATGGTTGAACAAGAATTGTACAATATTTGAGAATACACAACAAATTTACGCAGTAGTCATAACAATGTTATTCTCTTTGAAATGAAAGCTAGTATTTTCATAAAACTAATATAAGCATCAAGAGCTCCTTCCTGAATAGCAATTACTGTGTCAGAAGTTATTGCTGCATACGTAAACCTAGGATTATTTATTTCCCCATAAATATCATTTTAGAATTTATCCACATTTTTCTTTAGAGGGTTAGACAAAGAAAGATTATACGGAGAGATCCTGAAATCCAGCAGCAAAATCTGGCCTATATTCTACCCCTACCTATATTCTACCCTATATTCAAACTTTGCACTCCCTTATTTTCTCTCTACTCCATTACATAAACTCTTTTCACTATAATGTATATTCCAAACACTGGCCATTGAATGCACAGATCATTGTTTTATGCCTCTGTTTCCTAGACATGGAACATCTCAGTTTTCAAGCACCTGGGGATTACCTTAGCCTAGTAACAATCCCAAACCATAAAAAGGTTTGTACTTTGCTTCCTGTGATTCTTCAGAAGCAATTGGAATGAATCTTTTTGGTCTTGTTTACATTTTGTTTTGCCTTGCAAGTGGCTTAGTGTTCAAAATCTCTGCTCATCTCAAGCAGCTCAGTCACTGCCAAATCACTGCTCTCCTAAACAAAGTAGGAGTCTTCATTTTAAGAACTGGTTTTACCCCTCTTTAAACAGATAATAGGTCGCTAAACTATCTGTAAACACTGTTCTGGAGAAGTGTATCATCTGTTTATTTTAAGTAAATTTCTAAAAGTTTGGTATAGGTGCAATTTCAGGCCATGATTGGAGCCAGTTTTTAGCTCCTCCTCACATTTGTTAAATAGAAGATCTATTTAACAAAAAATGACAGCCACAGCCTAAAGTTACTTGCAACACTTCATGGGCAAGTCGAGCTTCCCAGGCACTGCCAAACCCCTGAAGTCCAACACCACTGAAGACTGGTCGATACCAGTTTTATTGACATAAGATTGTGTTACTAAAATTTTGTTATATATAGCTGATTTTTGCTTTTTTTTATATTTGCAGCATAAGCTGCCCATCATCTCGAAATCTAGCAGAGCAACTACAGTGCAGTTTTGAACAGAAAAGTGGATTAGATTAAAACACAGAGACATATTTGGGATGAGAAAAAACACATCCCCGCATTTTGAAAAATATATCATAAGGCCTCATTCCAACTCAATTATAAAAAATGTAACACTTTAGAGTTCCAAAAAGGAAAAGAAACATTGCAATAATTAAAGATGTGAATTTTACAAGAAAAATTTAAATGCACTGCTTTTACAAATGAGGTTTTGGGAAATGACCAGTATCACAATTCTCCCACTGCACCAGAAATAACATCCTTCAGGCTGCAGAGAAAGGGCAAGTACAGGTGTAGTATCATGGGTCTGTGTAAACTTGGGTGGGTATAGAAGGGGTGATTGCAGTGATGCCTAACATGCCATAAGCAGCACCCACAGCTCACCATGCCTTCCCTTTGTATCAAAAAGAGATATCTAAGTGGCCTGTATTCTCAGAGCACTTACATGAAAACGTGACCCCGTGTACAACCAAAGAATACAAGATAGAACCTCCTCTCAAGGAGAGTTAGTTTGCTCCATGCAAATGCAAAGCATGCTTTATTCACCTGTTTCCAATTCACTGTAACATTAAAAGCCCATAGGTCATGTTTGTACAATGCAGTTAACATAAAACTAAGAGCTTACTGCAATCAAAATAAAATATTCCTCGCTGGCATTACTTCAATAATTGACCTAGCCCAGGGTCATTTTAAAACAGTTTAAATGCATCATTAATCCAGGGTATTCCAAAGCAGCTTTACTAATATGTTGTAATAAATTAAAACAGAGAAGCAAGGTTGCAGTCAGTATGCATTTAAAAAAAATAATAATATAATATCAAAATATGCCAGACATGCAGATTAGAACACAAAAGAGAAGGCATAGGAAACAACAGCAACACAACTTAGAAGGTGAAGAAGTATATTTGATGGGACATATTTTCCTTGGTGTATATTTTCATTACTTACATGTTTCCTTCCTATCACCTCCATTCTAACATTCTGGCAGCTTCTCCACTTTTATTAAAAGATAGTAGCTGGTCTCTCGAACAACCAGATCAGTAAATTGGAGATTAATCTGTGATATGAAGAGGTTACTAAATGGAAGAGAAGGTCAGTTGTTTGATTTTTGAACACACGTACCAGGAGACCAGGAGATTAGCGAGTGTATTATAAGGACGGCAGCCTCGGGCAAGTATTTTTGAACAATCTTGCCTATTGTTTCCCAAATAAACATACGCACAAAAAATCTGTACGTGAGCCCACTGTCTACAGAGTAGACAGGACTAACAGAAAAGACTGGAAATAATCAAGGGCATAAATGAAATGAGCCAACGTCATTATTTACTACAGATTTCAAGTCTTCTAAAGTAGAGGAGGAAAAAACTTTCAGTAGATTGTTGAAAGGTATGGCTCTTCAAAAACTGAACATAAAGTCAGCCCACATGCAATCTGTTTTTAAAGAGAGATGAGAGACAAAAACAAAAAATTCCAAATTTATTAAAAAACCCCCCAACTTAAATTGCCAAAGACACAGTAGATTGTGCCCAATTTATACTTATTAACATATGCTCCTCCATGTATTCACATAGTGTTTTTCACAAAATTGTTCCATTCCTCTCAAGATTGTTGGCATGTTACACTAAGAAAAATATATTCCCTCTCCCTGTAGGAAGCAAAGATGGTCTCTTCACCTTCTGCCCATAAACAAACATACATGAGTGCACATATACACGTATATACATGTAAGTAATAGGAAAAACTCAAAACCTACACTAACAACTATCTCTGAGGAATCTATTCTACTAAAAATTTCTTTAAAATGCATGGAAGAAGAGTTTCAAGTCTCACTAAATTTCAGTTTTAAACTTAATTCAGAAGAACTTTACTGTTACAAATCACAGAACAAACATTTCCACAAGGAAGTGGTAAGTTTTTCCAAAATCTATGTCTCTGAAAGGGTTACAAAATGCACAGTCCTGGCATTGTTCTCTGTCATGGTCTAACCCTAGCCAGTAGCCAAGCCCCGTGCAGCCACTCCCTCCACCACCAGCAGGATCAGGTCGAGACTTGGAAGGATAAAAAGTAGAGAACTCATGGGTTGAGATAAAGACATCATAGAGAACACAAAAGTCATTCACACAAGCAAAGCAAAACATGGAATGAATTCACTGCTTCCCCATGGGCAGGCACTCAGCCATCTCCAGGAGAGCAGGGCCCCATCACATTTAATGGTGGCTTGGGAAGATAAACACCATCACTCCAAATGTTGCTCCTCTTTCTCCCCTTCACTTTACATACTGAGCATGATGCCATATGGTCTGGAATATCCCTGTGGTCAGTTTGTGTCACCTGTCCTGGCTGTGTCCCCTCCCAACCCCCCATGCACCCCCAGTCTCCTCCCCAGCATGGCTGTATGAACAGTAGAAAAGGCCTCAGCTCTGTGCAACCACTGCTCAGCAATAACTTAAACATCTCTATATTATCAACCCTGTGTTCAGCACAAATCCAAAACATAGCCCCACACCAGAAACTATGAAGAAAATTACTCTAAATTGTCTCAGCTGAAACCAGCAGAATCTCCCATGTTCATTTGTCATTCACATCTATTCCAGATGCAGAAGCAGGTTGTTGCTTAGCATGATGCCATCTCCATTTCCTTGTTCCTGCACAAAAATGCATTTTTTCTTCATTGCTTCTGAAGGAGACATCTGTTGTGAGTCTTGAGCATCTGAAGAAAAATGTCTGTCACATGTTCATACTGAAGCTGCTTCAAAGAAAACACCTTTATCTTCAGCACCTGCACTACTGTGGGGTCTGCACATGCACTACAGCACTTAGAATTTTGCTAAGAAACCACCTTTTTTACAGAAAGTAAATCTCACATTAATAACAATGCTTTGTCAAATGGTTTCTCTCAACACTTTGTGTAAGAATGGTCTAAACAACATCTCAGCATTATTACTGCTCTTGTTGTGCACTCTCCTCAGGGAGCAAGAAGACAGGGAAGACAGGGGAAGATTACAGAAGGTAATGGACCTTGTTTCTAGTAAAATTTGTTGCCCATCCCTCTGCAGCTTTGCTGCTTTCCCTGATGGAACTCCAGAAGTTTCCTGTCCTCCTCTGAAGTGCTTCCTGCTCACATGGCATGTCTGTCTATATTGCTAAAAATGGCAGATTTCAAAATCCAGCAGTTGGTGGAGGTGAACACAACTTCACTTTCATGTTAGCAAAGCACAGGCTAATATATATGTTCTGGCTGCACTTACATGGGGCTTGTACTTCTTAAATGGATTACTTTAGGGAAAATAGAGATATAAAACTACACTCCTTTCAATATAGTTCAAGCAGTATCACTCAAAATAAAATCTGACCTCCATGGAGGAGCATCTCCATGTGCTTGGAGAAATTTCCACTGCTTCACCATTACTGGAAATTATGTCAAGGATGCCCAAGGATGCTAGAAAAGATTTTATCTGATGTGAAACACAGGTTACATATACTGCAGGAATATTTTGCTGCAAGACTTTTGTATGTAATTTTTTTCCCGCTAATTTTTAGAGCCATCACAAGTATTTTTTATTCTCATCTGTGTTGTGTCTTTAATGATTCTGTAACTTTAGAGGAGAATTTGTTGCTCAATGTCATAAAAGTTCTGAATTTACATTTTTATACTGGTGTTATAACTGTAAAATTTGATCAGCAATTTGAATGTCACTTTAGTTTATATTGAGCAATTTTGCAAAAACAGCATCCATTCAAGTCTGTCATTCATTTTGTACCCATAACAAATGCAACTCAAAATGTAGTCATCAGAATCTGAGAAAAATATAAATATACTGCTTGTTGAATGGCATTTATGTGTCTTTTAAGTGCATTCTCCATGCTAATGTGAAACTACTGCTCTATAGAAAAATCAATCTAAAAATTTCCACAATTCAGTCCAATACAGTAATTTACCCAGGAACTAAGTGGGATATCAAAAACGTTAAATAATCTGAAATGTGGAGGGTTTCCCCCAAGAAAAAGCAAATTAAAAAGAGAAAAAGCAGCAAGAGATGGAAGTGTGCTGCTATGTTGAAAATAAAAGCTGAAAAAACACATTAGGCGTTGTGCTTTCATATTAAAAAAACTATTAAAAAGTCAAGTGTTGCATTAAACCATGTATTAATTGTGTTCAGGACAGATTATTCAGAACTGGAGAACCACTGAAGGATGGGGCTTCAGTACTAGATTTGGTGCAATTTATAGTCTCTCCTTAAGTTATCTGGTAGTTATCTCTGGCTAACTACTACTGCATCTGTGCAGGCTTTTCCAGGGACAAGCAAAATTTTGCCAAGGGTGAAGTTCATCTGCACAGAAATTATCTCTTGTGGGTGCGAACTCGGCAAACCTCTCTAGTCCATGTGCACTGTTTGACTTCGCTCCCAACCAAAAAGTCTCAGCAAAGTTATACAAAGTTTCACCTAAAAGTTACATTACAACCGCAACTTCTGGCCCAGGGACTGGATGACAAAACAGAAAGCCAACCGGCCTGTGACAGAAAATGGTTTTATCAATGCAAAATTGGGAGATTTTAATCAGAGTGAGGCAAAAACATATGGGATAAAATACTAATCTCACAGTAGAGGAGCCGTTAACACTGCAGGGCCTGTATTTCCCAGGCATTGTCTCTGAACAGAGACACCAGTCCTTCCTCTTCCCCGTCTTCATCTATAAACAGAACTTGTCATAGACCGCTGTGAAATGTTCTTACTTGTCCTAAATATTTGTCTGCCTTTTCCTAGTACTTAACTGATAGAAAACTATTTACAGAGAGCAAAAATAAGTAAACAGGCTAAAATCTTCTAAATAAATGCATCTGTTATTCTAAGTACAAGTATGAAAAATTATGCTTCTTTAGGCAAATGAGCACCTTAACTTAGTCTGATAAATCTACACTTACACACTTCAGTGAGCAATCCAATTTCTAAAGTACCTTGTACTAATACTGGTGTCCTGACAAAATTCTAGTTTAGATAATTACTCTGACTAGCTAAATCTCTTAGCAGTATCGCATGCTGTCATCAACCACTTCATAGCAAAGAAAAAAACTGTTCAATTGCCATTGCTTCTTAAGCACAGAATCAATGGTTTATCACTGGTCAATGAAACATTTCAGTTGTACAGGCCAGATTTTCTAGTCTACTACATCAAATTTGCACTGTAAATTTCGCATTACAAAGAAACAAACAAGAAACAACAACTGGCAGCCCACAGGAAACTGCACTGGATGTGGTAGCTCTCAGGTGAAACAAACATGACAAATTTCATGGCACTGCACATTCATGGTACTGCCAATGGCACCAGTCTCCAAACTTATTGCTGCTGCAGTTCTCATGTGGGTGACTGTTCACATGTCTCTGAAGACAGCACAAAAATATTCTTCAGCTTCTTCAGAGAAAAGTCTGGCAGTTAGGCTTATACTGTCCTGGAGGTGGTTTCAGATGATCCAATGAAGCATCTGTCAAATACCATTGTACTGTCATCAGGGATTTGGCTGAAAATTTCTGGCATGGGAGGTAACCAACAGCTGGAGGTGATGGTGGGAAAAAGGATGCTGTGGTTGTCTGTTAAATCCTCATGTGATGAGAAAGCCTCATTATTTCAGCTAGTGACTTCTTCCTAAGGGCAGAGGTGTTCAATAAACAGCATTTGACCAGAGAAAGATATATAGGAAATTACTTCAATAGTATCTGCCACAAGATCTTAAAATGACAGCATAAGGAAACACTGTCCCTGTGAAACATGACCTTGAACAGAAACATGACAGCTCTGGCCCTGTGGAGTACAAGCATCCAGAAGAGAGTGGGATATTGTGGCCTACATATTTCTATGTAGCTGGACATACACTTCATCATTTTTGTTCCTGCAATTCTCTTTTTTATTAGTTTGGTGATTAAATACCTGACTTGAATCACTGGGTGTTTGCATAGACTTGGAGCCATGTCATAGAAAAATGTGTGAAAATCATGGAAATGAAGGTAAAGAATTTGAAAAATAAGCATGAAGTCCTGCTAAATCCCTGCAGCATTTTTTCTTCATTGTCTTTATTGAGCTTCTTCCTCTTCTTTATATTGAGCAACCCATCACAAGCAGGTCTCTCCCATGGTTTTTCTTATAAAGAAGAGGGAAAGGATTTCTCTGTTGAAGACATATTTTGAATAAGACTACCCAGACAATTATATCACACAGTGAAACCCTTCCAAATGTGACAATTGTCAAAAGCAGGTTGAAACCAATGAAGCATTACAGAGCTTGACGTTGAAAACCCGTTTACATTACATGCTGATTGCGGATGGGATAAAATTAATATTCCTCACAGCTGCTGGTAGGGGACTGCATTTTGGATTTGTGCTGGAAACAGTGCTGGTAACACAGGGATGTTTTTGTTGTTGCTGAGGAGGGCTTACACAGCATCAGTGTCTTTTCTGCTTCTTGTACTGCCCTGACAGTGAGGAGGCTGGGGCTGTACAAGAAGCTGGGAGAAGATACAGCTGAAAACAACTAACCAATGGGATATGCTATACCATGTGGCATCAGAGTCACAATAAAATGAAGGAAGAGGTGACAACAGGAGAGATGGCATTTGTCTTCTTAAGTAACTTAAGCATAATGGAGCCTGACTTTCCTGGAGAAGGCTGAACATCTGCCTGCCCTGGGGAAATGCTGAATTGATTCTGTGTTTTTTTGCTTGTGTGTGGGGCTTTTGCTTTACCTATTAAACTGTCTCTACCTCAATCCATGAGTTTTCTCACTTTTACCCTTTGGATTCTCTCATCCATCCCACTGAGAAGGGAGTGGGAGCACAGTGGTATGGTGCTTACTTGCCTGCCAAAGTTAAAACATGACACACTGGAATTCTCAGAAAGAAGGTTCAGAAGGTTGTCATCTAATGATGCCTTTTCACATTAAAAATAAAAAAACAAACATTAAAAGAATGGGGCTGCTAATTCTTTAACTCAGCACAATTTGGTCTTTTTACCATGAGGAACACTGACAATACATGTAGAATGTTTAGTTTGGGATTCCTGAGTTGCACTGCATTTAACTTGTTGATCTCTGAATTAATTTTTTTCAGACTAATTTAAAGTAGCCAAGATGTCTGCTTCTGGCCCAAGTCCATCAAAATAATCAGTACACACACAGTTTTGCTGCAGTCGATTGCTATAAATGAGTGCATCAGCATATTGCTAAACAAAGACCATAAGTTACCTGTCTGAGCATTAAAAACAAGAGAAAAGCTGAATTGTTCTTTCTTCTGTATGTGAACAGACACCTGCCTACACACACAGCAAACACAGTGCAGCCTGGCTCCTGACCAGGATGTACCTATAGTACCACTGCAATCCTTCACAGCCAGACACAAGAGAAATTCCCTGCACAAGGAGATGAGGAAGTTTAGGAAAGAACTGATCATCACGTCCCTGTGAGGGGACAAAACATAGCTGGGGTATCCCCTCCAATAATTGAGCAATTTTGCACCCCACTGCTTCAATAAGGCCATGGAATCCCCTTCACCACAGTAGTCTTTCTACAAGTCCAAGAGTCGGCATGCACTGAGGTTTCTTGATCTTACGTTTTGATCTGGATTAAGTCAAAATGACTGTGCACAATAAATTAGCTGAAATGCATTAAAAATGCTCAGTTAAACATAATGAAAATTAAATAGAGAAGCCAGTCTATTTCATCCTGTAAGATATACTCTATTTAGTAACATTCCTGAAAATTGATAGGTATTAAATTAACCACAGGAGGGCTCCCTCTGGTATGCTGAATACAACAGAAGCAAACTGTTTTAAGATACAGTACTATTTTTGGCAATAAAGTAACAAAGGTTTTAGAACTCAAATTATATTTTCCTCAGTAGGTTCCAATATATACAAGGGAATGAAATTCTACATGCACAATTTAGGTAAAAAAAACTGAATTACGTAAGTGTTAACTGTGTGACTTAATACACCTAAAAGGCAAACTCAGGTTTGCCAATGTTCTGCATTTTAAGGCACTAAACTCTGTTTTGTCATGCCAGCTACGGGGACTCTTGGAGCTGACACACCAGCACACCAATTAACAGGACCGTTACTAAATAAAAAAAAAAAATAAATAAACGAGTATTGAACATACCAGGTCCCAGCTGCTGCTCTGAGAAGAGAAACTATGTCCTGCTTGGAACAGCACATGCATAGAAACTGAGCAGAGAAACTGAGGCTTCATATTATCAGTATTTTTTATGGTCTGACAGGTACTCTCCCAAAATAGTACAAATAAATGTCAGCAGCAGTCAAGCAGCTACTTTTGTAGACTTGAGCCTATTTGTCACTCTATACTTTACTGCTCTGCTAAAGAGAAACAAAACTCTCCTGTCTCGTAAGTTTGTGGTGAAAGCAGAGGTAAATAATTGAGACAGTGGAACTAAATACATAAGTAACTGACAGTGTCCTAACACTGTAATAATAGAAAATAGGTGTATATTTATGTCCTAACCAAACCATATTTTGTACAAGATTTTGCAGCTGTTGAAATCAACCAGAAAAGCAAGGGAAATATAGCCTGGGGGGGGGTGAGGGGAAAAACAAAGTTGTGCTCTCAAGATGCTGCTTTTATGCACCAGAAACAGAATTCACCAATCCATGTACTTTGCTGGCATCAATAGTGAGTTGACAGGGTTAACTATCCTGGAAAATTTATGATTATCAGAACCGGTGTGCTAAACAGTAGGAAACATTGCATTCTGGGGTGCATTTAAATTTTCACTTCTTTCACAGACTTCAGAAACTAATGACTGTTTGCAAGACAGAATTCAGGCTGAAGTTGCTTTCTGGATTCAGAAGACAAAGTCAGTACTTTCATAACCACCAGGCTTAGAAAGTCGATTTTGTGCCTGTTTGCCAACTACAACAGAGGCCTAGGATTTGTAAGGACTAAGTTCTCCTTATCCTAAGGAGTTCATTTAAATCTATACCTCACTATCCCATGAGAAAGATGTAATCTTGGGGCTAACCAGATGGAAGCACAGGCTTCACAGGACAATGGAAAGAGAACTCCATAACTATGCCATGGAACAATGTTTCCCCCTCACAGCACAGCTTTTGCTCTTTGTTCTGGACACCATGCATGCATGAAAATAAAAAAGGGCCAACACCATCACCAGTTTCTCCTGTAGAATTGCCTCAGACAGGAGGTTAAAGCAGTGCCCCTCACTACACCAGAGCAAATGTGAAACTAAGCCAGAAATATACCTTCTTCACTTACTTTACACATCATAAAGCATCTCAGTAATACACCTCTAAGTATTACAGAGCATCTGTGACTCAGAAATGCTGCTGTTCAATTCAATTTTAAGTGAGGAGATTTGACACCAGGAAGCAGGGATGTGACAAATGAAAAAAAAAAAAAACCACAAACACAAAATGAAGTTGAAATATATTAGGGGTTACTTCACTAGACTGCCCTCCTTTCAGTCACCACCCACACTGGCCTCCCATAGGAACAGAAAGAAACATATATCACAATACCTACATAACAGACACTGGAAAACTGCTGCAAGAAATTTGATAGTTTTACATGAAGATATGCTTCATATTACTGACTGCATATGAACAGACAAGGGTAAAGCCTTACTGTAGCCAAACAAAGTAGCACTAACTTTAGACAGCATGAGATAACCAGGTTTGGACCAGGATTACATCCTGCTGGTTGCACTAAATGGTTGCTTTTCCTCCATAGAAAACAAAACTGAAATTAAAAGTTTTACCAGCATAACTTAGTATGCAAACACCCTGGTCTTGGAATTTTATCAAAAGATCAGACAAGACACATCACAAAACCAAACAAACTCCCCCTCCAAAGATAAGCTAACTGTAAAAACTGTAATCAAAACTCAAGGACACCATAATGTTTTAAGGAATTTTTAAGAGTCCTTTTTTAAAGAGGCAATAAAAATACCCTATTCAATTTCCCTTATTCCCACAGTATAGCAAGGAAGGCAGTCATAGAAAGATTAAACTAGAAATAAACTATTTTTTTTCTCTCGTATCTACCATTTACGTCAAACTGTATTTTATGGAAATCTTGTTGTACCACAACTCAGAACCTTTACATGTATATTTACCCTTGAAGCTCCACTTTAAATAATATGCTAAACCAGAAGTAAATAACAATAACCAAAAGATAAAAATCAAGCCTATTAAGTTCTCAAGTGAAAACATGACAGCTTTAAAAAGTTTATATGAAATGAAGGTTAATAGATATTTATAATGTTTATAGAATTAATGTAAAGCAATCAAAATCATTAATGTTGTCTGAAATCACAGCTCTATCATCTCATTTTTCAATTTTTCCTAAAGAAGAGCTTCTCTACTCAGAAACAATGAAAAAAATTCTTATGTAACTTATTGCAGCACTATTTTCAGGGAAAAAAGTCAACTTCGTTTGTCATATTAGAATTTCTAGATAGCAGTAAAGAACACAAGTGCCTCTTCTAGGCACTGCAAATGACACAGTCCCCAGGGGACACTGTTCTTCCATTGATAGAAACAGACTATTTTTGCATTGTGGACTGCTTTTGAACAGCTTCTCTGCTTACTGCTGTCAGGATATCAATAGCTCCTCCATCAGACTGCCATCCCTCCTTCACTCAGGTGCTGTGGCAAGCAGCTGAGGTGGTGGGAGAGGCTGACAGAGCCCTCATTCACAGGGAAGGTTGGGGATGTTTGTTTCAGCAATGAATGGGAAAGCTTAATTTATAAGTAGTCAAAACATCATTTCACTATGCCATCTCCTCAAAACCACCTGATGATCTATAACATGAATTTAATTGTCCTTAAAACAAGACAGCACATTTATAAACACTACTGTCAAGGTCAGAATACCAACTAGACACTCATTTTACCCACGAAGGCAAAACCAGTTCAGCCTGTAACTAAATTTTTGAAGTCACAGACAGCTCTGCCTCTCACCCATGGTCAGGATACACCACAACAGTCCAACTGTACATCACTAGCATGATGTGCTGACTCTACACATATACCTTTGTAACCTAACACCATCTTAGAATATATAAGAAAAGCCTGCTGCAGTTGCAGTAGGACTGACCTCTAAACTTGTGTTAAGTCACACGAAGTATCAAGAAATTGAATACCTCAAGGGCAAAGAATAACTGTGCCGAGTGTTTAAATTCTTGCATCTGCTACTAACTTAATAGGGAAAAAGAATTTACATTTCTACTAGGATACTATTTCTAATGCAGTCTTTTCTAGTATGACCTCATTTCTAGGGTAGTCGCAAAGAAGTCAATTTTCTTTATATTTCAGGGAGTTGATCTCAAACTCATATTTCAATCCCTGTTCCTTGTAAGTATTTTGGGTTATAATGTGCACATCAAAAGACATAAGTAACCTAATTGCATTACTTGTCTGTACTTCAACCTTCAGTCCTCACTGGGTAATAACATTGCCAACATGATTTCAATACTTACCATGATAACGGAATTACATTAGAGTCAGCTGTAAGGTTCAAAGTTTCACTGCTCATTTTTATTGTTTTTCCATTAAACAGTCCCATTACTGCTCAATTAGTATTCAGACTGGGAGAAAAGGGAAGGGGGAAAAAAAGGGGGAAGAAAAAAGGAAGCTAGTAAAAAGACCTTCTCAGAAAACTTAGGACATAAAATTTTTTGGGGTCTCATTAGAAAGCCTCACATATGCTGAGCTTTTTATTTCTTACACCACTTTATCCAGAACCTTTTTTTTTATAAAAAAAACTCCCGTTCAGTGTTATTAAATCATGTTCTACTTAGAGTATACTCTTGAACATTAGAAATTTTGTCAAGGCATGTGTGTTCTAAAGAGCCATACAACACACATGAAAATCATTATTTGCACTGAATACCTCAGCTTTACTAAGTCACAAAGTAAATTAGAAACTGCAAAGACTGCAGTGTGCACCTTGTAAATAATGACAGACACTTATGATCGTGTATAATTTTCTTTCAGCAGAAATTACTTCCAACTAAATTTTAGCACCTGACACCTAGTGCATTTTAAAACCCATGGAAACAAAGTAAGCTTCAAATTAAGAAGCTATCCTTAACTTCCTCCTCTACGAATACTCAGAATATGTCATTAACCAAAGTTATGATACTTTGGAGGACTAACTTCTGTAATGGATACCCTTATTAACAAAGAATCAAATATGTTATTGCTCAATTGAAGCCATTGACCATACATGGGTGATGACCCTTGAAATGAAGGCTACTAATACACTAAAATGATAAATGATGCCATCTAAGACACTCTGAAGTGAAGGCTATGTAAGTGGTAAACAAGATCATACAACTCCATAATTTCTTGCCAATGATCTATGAAACATTCATGTTATATTTAAATTACACTGACAATTACAGTGTAGGAGCATTGTACTGTTGAACAAAACAAACACAAGCTTTGGTAAATTACAGGCAGGGTTATAAAGAAGTGCATTACAACAACTCCCTGAAACTAAACTTCACTTAATGCAGGTCATACCGTGATTTATGAGCCATACATAAACCCATCAAGCTGAAGAATAACTCAAGCAAAAAACAGCTTATGTCACCTGCTCTTATTAATAACAGTGATCGAGAAAATTGTAAACTGAAAACATTAGAAAGTTTTTTGTGACATCAGTCTGTCAAGCAGTTAAACACAGCGTCGCTGCATCAGGTCACAATAGTAATATTCAGAAGAGAAAAAAAACACTGCCAGTCACTTCTGTCGAATTTACAACAAATGAGGAAACAAACTCGGTGGTAAGACATGTACATGGATCCCAAGCAATTTCAGCGGACCTACAGCCACACACCAGTTCGAGCAGTATTGCAGAGAGGCAGGCAAACAAAAGTTGCAGTAAAACCTCCACTTCTTGTAATGAAAATAAGAGCTCAGCATCACCCTCAGCTCGCCAACGCAGCACACAAAATCCCACGTCCTCCTAATTTCAGAGGCAGCCTGTGTGCCCGCTCACCCCTTGCCCTTCCCGGGGAAGCCCAGCCCGGCAGACTCAGATGCTCTCACAACTTTCTCTCTCCGGCGCGGCGGTCGGACAAGCACACGTGCCGCCGCTCCCGCTCCCGCTCCGCGCCCTCGGCCGGCGCCGGGCCCCCCGCAGCCCCGCAGGGGGCGAGAGCCGGGGCCGTGCCCCGAGGGGC